>JAOXJP010226727.1:0-11433 GCA_025762735.1 Platanus orientalis | reverse complement strand
AAGGAATATTGTGAAGTGGAAGGACATATTTGTGAAATATCTGTAAAGAAGGGCTTCATTGTTATTTTCTTATCTTTAGGAGTTCAATTGCAATAAGTAACAAGGATTATTGTAATTAGTGGTGTATTAGTTTGTAATTAACTAAAGATAGAGTGTCTTTAATGCAATTTGACTTAATTAAGGATACTGGGCCCCACAGCCTAAGGATAAGAATCCCATAAGGATCCTACATCCCCTAGGGTTACTTTGGCTTCTCAAATACTTTATAAACAGAAGTACCCACGTTTAGATAGGGTCCCATAACTTTTTTAGAAGTGGGAGAAGCGCAAAGAATTCTATAGCAGGTGTGGATACTTGGAGACTAGGTCAAATTGGGTTCTTATGTCTGGTTAATTGATTGAGATTATTCTAAAATTTCTTTGTGATTAGATCTCAGAGATTCATATGGTGATCATTGGAAAACATATCTTAATATGTGATTTGATTAATGAACTTTACTAATTTTAATGTTCAAGAACAGTAATATTCTTTCAAGCTCATCTTAGCTAGCATCTATTTAAGAGGTGTGGTTTGGGAAACCTCTTTTTAGTTGGCCTAGCTCAAGAAGCTCTAGTGCCATAGCTTAAAGAAGAAGTGGGTGTATAAAGCAAATCAACTCAACAAGGACCACTCCCACATGTGGTAAGAACAACAACATCAATCAACTTAATGGTAATATTCGTTATTTTCTTTGCATTCATTTGCATACTCATTCACCCTTTATTGCTTTGCTTTCCCTAGAGACACCGAAAGCTTTACTATCTCTGTCGGAGACACCAGAAGTAGTGCACACTCATCGAAGACACCGAGTGTTGTTGTGTAGCTTGCTTATGAGCAAGTAGTTAGGTTTTGTATGTTGACCTAGGTTGTATGTGACAATCTAAATGAATGAGTTTTGGAAGAGTGGATGTAGACCTTTGTGCCGAACCACTATAAATCTTGTGTTTTGGATTAAGTGTGTGATTGTTTGTCTCTCTATTTGTGCTCATATCTAATATTGTTCATTACATGTTTGTTTAAATACTTGAGTAAGCACATTGTTGCACACACACACCTGGACTAATTTTAAGAAGATTTTAATCAATCCCAACATTTCCAAGAAATGGTAGAATAATTTTAATATCCTATTCACCCTCCTCTAGGATAACTTTCTAGGCATTACATGTAACTTAGCATTGCATCTATTCACTTTCATTGGTTGAAACCAATCAGAGGTTGAGATGAATTGTGCCAAATGGGGGGTTGGATGTGAGATCCATGGATACTTGAAATTCATGAAGATTATCTTAGGGAGGGTGTATAGGGTGCACATGAAAGATTCAAATCCAAGGGTGGGGGTTTAAGATTTTAGATGAGAATGCATTAATGAGCATTAATGAGCTAAAATCCAAAGGAAATGAGCTCATTAATCTCAAATGCATTAAATTCATGCCCTATTGCTTGGTTATCTCATTTTTTGGGTTCTTGTGCTTGAAAACACGTAAACTCAAAGTTCATTTTCAAAGTCTTGGATGTTCTTATTGCAATGGATCAATCAGAGCCAAATTATGATAAGGGTAGGTTGATGAAAATATGGTTTTATTGACCTCAAAAAGTCTCAAATAATTACTAGAAGGGAAAGATGGTAAAATTGATTTATGGGGTCTATAAAACATATGACCCTAAGGTTTTGTGAGCTATAGGTTTAAACCACTTTGAATTATGACACGGGTAGGAAATCGTGCTCAAGATTCTCTTTTGAGTAATCGGGGAAATCTTGACTGGAAATGCCTCAAGACTTGTTGGAAGTCTCTGTGAAAAAAATTGGGGTTGCAGAACATTGAAGTTCAGAGAATCAGGGATCCACAGGTACTAACGGTTTGTTCATTGGATTCTCGGACAATCTCTAGGAGCTTTTCGAAGGGGATCACTTGATGAGAAAGTGTGAGAGTAGCTTACTAAAGAAGGGTGATAGTGAGCTAGTATACTTCTTCTATTGCTTTGGTCTGTGAAACAATTTTTTGAGGACAGGGAAAAACATGCTTCACCTTGCAAAATTCTGAGTTCGGGAGAGTTCTCAAGAGCTTACCATGTGCCAATTACAAACAAAAAGTGTTTTAACTTAATTTGGACAAAATGTGGTGGTTGTGCTTGTAGAATTTTCAAATGGACTTGTTCAGGGTAACAATATTTTAAAGGCCTCAAAGTTATCGGGAAATGGCCACTGACAAACCGAATTTTGGAGTTTTAATGAATTCCCAAGGTTCAGTCGAATACCTAACACTTAGCCTAAATGTGCTACCCATTTTGAAGTAATTGGGAGAATATAAGTAGATTGACTTTTCAAATGTTTGTGTCCATTAGGGGTTTTTGAAGGCCTCATCGATCTAGAGAGATGGGCACAGATTGATCAAGATTTGGACATCTGGAGAACATTCTGGACCCATAAAGATGAAATGCAGCCAGAACTGACTTTTTAACTCCTAAGGAAGATTTGAGATTTCAAAGGGGTTTGAGACCAAAAATGTCTTTCTTCTGGGAGACGACTGATTGAAGATAAGGCAAAAACTGAGAGATGGTCACCGACCTTTCTGAATTTTGATACTAGATGAATCTTTGAAAGCTTTTTTAGGGTCATTTTCTAACTAGGGGTTTTTGAAGGTTGAGAAATTGGCTATTGCCAATTTTGAATAAGATCTGTTCTGTAATAAGTTCCTTAAAGGTGGTTGAAATTTGGGTGTGCATGATCTAACATGACACGAATTAGGTGATGGGAGAAACTTAGGAGGTTCTTTGAGGGTCTAAGGGTAAATTTTGAAGGTAAAAGGGTAAAATGATAATTTTCTTTTGATGATGCTTTGCTAAAGGAAGGCTAATGAAGGCTGGAGAATTTTGAAGGCAATGTATTTGATAGTCTTAAATGTGGACCCCCATAGTCTCATTGATGTTTTTTGAAGAATTAGGGTTTGACAAAAAATGATGTATTTGGGTTGATCTTTGTGGTGTCACTACACATGGTATGATATGAGTAATGGTTTTTAGACCAAAATATCCAATGAAGACTTCCCAAGGGATGTCTAACCTCTTAGAGTCCAGTTTTTCTCTCCCTAAACTAGGGTTTCCTAAAGTCTTGATGCCTAAGTGTTGCCTTGATGTTCCTTCATTCCATTAAATGACCCGAGTCAAAATTTTGGGTGCTAATAGATGCTCCTCTTTGGTATGTGTGGCTTCACCATATATAGCAAAGAAGGAAGTACCTTAATTTTTTACTTAGGTGAGACGATACCTCTTCCTTGCATGTAACTTATGGATATTAGGTGGGTGGTTTTGAAAATATAGAACAATTTTGGTTGAGAAAGAATGGAGGGCTAAAATTTGTCCCTGACCTTGTAGATCAGGTTTTTGAAAATGATTTGTTTTTAAATGCCTTCTCAAATTAAGAGTAAACTCTTTTGGTGTTTTGCAAATTTCTTCTAACGTGTCTGAGTTTTGAAATGGGTATCAACCAATAAATATACTCATTTTCTTAAAATGAGGTTTATCCATGAGTTGTATGCAAGCAGTTGGTATTTTCTCTAGAACCTCAAGGGTGTGGCTATTAGCATATGTGTTGTATTGGGAGACATGTAAGTCATTGACATAGGGAGAAACTACTTAAAAACATTATGGAAATCCAATCATGAAAAAGCTGTAAATCATACAAACCATTCAAATAAATTATGCACTTGTATTTGTTTCTAGCTCAATTAAGGATTAAATTGTATGAATTATTAAAGTTTCTTGTGAAAATTTTCAAATATTGAGATGTTATGTTTTTTATTGATTGTTCTGTTGAATAATTGTTGATCATTCTAAAAGTTGATAGCTCGAAAGTCCTTTTGTGACTGTCCTTGAACGTTTTAATGGGACTCATGAAGAGATGTTAGTGAAACTCTCTCTGGAAAAGCTATGAAAAATTTAGTGTTATATATCATTCATGAAGATTGCTCGTGGATTTACATCAATCGTAATATGTAGCCAGATTGATCTATGGCATTGCCCCCATCCCGGTTAGGAAAATGTATTTTACGAGACTCATGGAGAGAGTTTGGGAACTCTCTTTAGAAAAGCTATGGGACCTTGGAGGGTCAATGCTACGTATCACTTATACATCACATGATGATAGATAGGCTAATGGATTTCTCTGTAGCATTGTTCTTGTCCCACTTAAACAATGTCACAATAGGGGGAAGTGCAAGGGAGAATGTACAATGACTCTCTCCGAAAGCCAGGGTGGGATCCTGTAAGATCAGTTATTGTGCCTTGCCTAAGTAAAAACAACCCAATCATTGTTACAGCAGGTATAACATACAACGTTTGAAGTGAATGCAACATGTGCTCATGTCCCAATAAGCCAATGTTACAGGGGGTTGGTGTTAATAGGTAGGTCTATTGAGTTGTGACCGTTAGGACTAGTAGGGAAATGTTGTTCTCTTTTCTGAACAGTTGTGGGGAGCTGTTATAGCTCTTGCTATGACGATGCTCATTAAGCATGATAGTTGTTTAAACTATAGACAAAAGTTAGCATTTTATAGACATGATGGGTTAAAGTGTGGCATTGATTGTGTCCGAAGTCAAGCAAATGTCACAGGGTGGCTATTAGTAAGTCATGCGGTAGATAACTTACTGAATGAAGTGTGGCTAGTGCAAAGGGAAATCCATTCAATAGGGTGGACTAGGTGTACCAATGATTGAACTATAGGGGGCTTTATGTGGACGTGCAGAGAAATGTTGTTGCACTTTTTCCTGAGAAGTTGTGGAGGGTCGTGAGTAACTCATACTATTGTGATGACAGATTCCTTATGCATGATAGTTATCTGTACTATGGCCTCACGAATAATGTAAGTAGATGACCAATCAAGACTGGAGATGTTGTACTCTCTCCGAAAGCTGTAAGGGTTGTGATAACAAGGAACCCATTTCTACGTATTAATCATGACTCCCTAATGGTGTTAACCCCAAGATAATATATAGACTATGAATTGAGGTAAAGGAATGTTGCTAAGTAATTTGTTGTATGTATCAGGGATTGTTGTCGAGGCTATGTCAAAAGGATTTTAGGCTTACTCTGAAAGCCATGGGGATCTCGAGAGATCAGTGCTACGTACCTATTTTAACCATCTAATTTGCAAACATGATTGGCATAATACGTAGGCTATGGAGAGATGACACCTACCTACACTCGGATAGGTGGTTGTCTATGAGGGCATTTCTTCAAAGTAGTGTACCGACTCGACTTAGTGAACCTATGCGGCCTGACGGGGTATATCAAGAGGTTTATAGGCTTGCTACGAAAGATATGAAGATCCTAAGGGATCAACCCTCTTGTTTAATGGTCTAGATGTGTAACGATCTTCTTTTGATTAGTAAATCACTTAGCTATGAATTTATCATAGACCACGAGGCTTCGTCATGCACTATAATGTTACATATAGCAAAGTGGGAGCAAGGTTGATAAATTCTCTATTGTTGCTTGATTAGCCCTTTTATGCCCACATGTGGAAGTACACAAGTGTGTTGTGTATGACGATATTTAACTTTTGTAATGCTTAATAAAAGAGATGCTATGAACAAAGTTAATCACAAGCATAAACACAATACATTAGATTTATAGTGGTTCAACACAACGGCCTACATCCACTCTTAAAAGCTCACAACTGAGCTATATAATTTTATTAATATTGAATAATTACAATTAATGTTAAAATTAAGTAAAAGCCTAACTACTTGTAATGTAAGGTCAATACTCAGTGTCTCCGGCGAGTGTGGTCTATGCTCTCGATGTCTCCAAGCTCTAATCTCCTGGTGTCTCCAGCATGAGTGGTCTAATCTCCCGGTGTCTCTGGCGAGGGTGGTCTAATATTTTGGTGTCTCTGGCTGGATTGGTCTCAAGAAAGTAAATGATAGTTAAAAGCAAATCTTACCTCTTTAAAGGTTGGTGTTGCATTTAGCACAAGTTTGGATTTCCCCTCATTGAGCAGGATGTGATTATAGAGCCCACATTCTTCTTTACAAGGGTTTCTTCTTGGATAAACCTCGAAACCTACCTCTTAATGGTTTTCCTTAACAATGCTAAGTGAAATTCTATCCTAGAGGAGGTGAATAGGATTAACTACAATATCCTTGAACTTTGTCAATTTTCTTCAACCCACTTTACTTTCCTTGTTAACAAGATTAAAAATTAGCATTTGTAGGATTGATCAATTGGCTTATCCTTTTGAGTACATATTAATTAAAGCAATCAACACACTAAAGTATTCATAGGTATGATGATCATAGGAAACATAGTGTGAAGAGATCATAATCAACCACAAGACATGATATTTATAGTGATTCGGCATTACGGCCTACGTCCACTCCTAAAGCTCAACCTGAGCTTTCCATAATTTTTATCTAGATTAAAATACATACAATCTAGGTAAAAATTCACACAAAAACCTTTCTGCTTGTCGTGTAAGTACTAACCTACACTCTCTATCTCTGAAGAGTGTAATGCACCTTCTGATGTCTCCGACGGAAGGGACTTAGATAGTAATCAATAAGATGAATGCAATATTACCTTTTATAAGTTGATTTTTCAAAGTATACCAGTTGTGGTACTCCTACAATGAACTAATGTGCCTTTTCTTCCATAGATTTGAGCACAACAGAGATTTCTCCTTGATGCCTTGTAAATTGTTGGTTTCCTCTCAATGGATAACCAATGTTTTCTCCCCTTTAGATATTTAATGTAAGAAGCACAAAAGGAGATCACATACAATGATTTTCAACAATACAAGGTCTTACACACAGTAAAAGTCTAGGATTTTCAGCTTTCAGACTAGCGCACTTTTTAGACAGTGATTTTCTTTTTGCATAGATGTCTCTCTCTCTCAACCTAGGGTATTCTTACCCTTTTATAGAGCTAAGCCTAGTCTTAGTCCGTGGGATTAAAACTTTTTCTAACGGACAAGTGATGATAATTCTTGGATTGGCATCTACATAAATAAGAAATATTTTTCTGAGATTTGCAAGCATGATCAATCACACATTTTTTATGATTGATCATAAATGTGTGATCTATCAAGATGTGGAATCACAACTCTCGGGAGTTTTGTTTTTGGACTAAAATCCTGTTCGTGATTGATCACAAGATTGGTGATCAATCAGGCCATGATCGATTACTAATCTTGTGATCGATCAAGGGACCATTTTCCTGAATTTTGATGTCATCAGTTTTTTTGAGTTGGTTCTTTTCCCAAATGTTTGGGGACCAACAACAGGTGTCCTAAGGTCCATTCTATTGCCTCACACTCTGCTCTAGGTGATTTTCATTGTTATGATGTATTATGCATGGTGTGGGCATGTCCCGAGATTGTCCTTGGTCATGGAATCACTTGAGCCTTCTTGCTTTGGCACTTTTGTTTTATTGCTCTTGTTTGAGATCTCCTTCTTGGATTCTTGGATTCTTGGATTCTTGGTTTTGGTCTTTTTTTTCTTGGTCCTCTTGCTTGCCACTCACTTGGGTCTCCAAGTATCTTGGCCATCTTGTCGTCTTGCTTGGGGGCATGAGACTCTTATCAGACATAGATACAATACATTATATCTCATTTGTTTTGGTCATGGGATTGGCAATTCATTTCTTAACAATCTCCCCCTTTGTCGATTCCAGGCAAAACCTTTTAGTACCCTTTTACATACATGACCAAGCTTACATAAGACTAAGATATATACAAGACCATTATTACATACAGACCCATACAAGTTATAAAAAAAAGAAAGAATTGCACTTGAATGCTCATTAGTAGAAGATCTCATTTCACTTTTAGTACCTGAAAGCTTGCACACATTCACAATAGACATACCTTCTTCAAGCATAGTGAGTCTAAAAAAATAAGGTGGTAGAAATTTCATGATGTGTGAACAATGAAAAGTGAAATACAGTGACATACAATATATATGTTCCTCTTTTGTAATTATTATCTTTTGAAATTCTAGGCACATGCTAGTTTTAGTTTTTAATCCCCCTACTTTATTTCTCCCCCTTTTTGCCATGTAATTGCTAAGAGATAGTAATAAACATACGTCATTAAAAAGATAGGTAATATCATTGATTCATAAAAACATACAACCAGTGCAGAACTAAAATTTAGATCTAAGGTCTCAAAACATAAGTGCAGAAAAAAAACATATACAGTCCACAAAAACATCAGGCAATAGATGATAACCATCACTCATCATACTCTTCTTCTCCTTCCTCATCCTCTTCTTCTTCAGCATCCTCATCTTCATCTTCTCCCTCATTTTCTTCCTCAATGAGGTGCTCCTCACCTCCATCCTCGTCCTCAGACTCATCCTCACTAAGAGATATAAGTGAGATGGGGTCCTCAGAAGTGGTGATAGATAAACGAGTTACAAATACCTTCTGGTTCTTGCAAAGAGCCTTCTAGTTCTTCAAGCTCCTCTTCACTTCGGTCAGAATATTCTGTAGAAGGTCGATCATCCTTTTCTTTACAGAGGCTGAGGTAAAGCGGGTTGGAGGAGCATGGAAGGTAGTGCCAACAGGTTAATCCCCAATAGTGCCTAGAATGTGCATCCTCTAGAGTGTGCTCAGTCCAATAGGAGGAGTCCGACGAGCATGAATGCTAGACTATAGGGATACCTTCTATCCTTTCAGTATTTGAGACATGAGGACAGGAAAAGGTAGGCTTCCTGTGGGATAATCAACAGTGACAACCCTCAAGAAGATGAAGCAGATGATCGAAGGGAGATCAATACAATTTCCTTCCAGTATGGAGTCAATCAAGTAGGCCATATTAGAGGTAAGGCCACATCGATGTGTCGTAAGAAGAAGGATGTAGGTGAAAACATGAACTGCACGACCATCTTACAGTGATTCTTGTCAAGCTTGGTGGTCCATCTGATGCTCCTCTCATACAAACACATTGTCTTCGTCGCCTTATCCTACTTTGGACATCTATAGAGGAGGGAATAGGATCACATTTAGAATCCTCGAAATCTCTAAAAAGGTCTCAATGAAGTCGAGATTGATTGCAATAGGGATCTTGTAGACGGAGGAGTAGAAAAAATATACCAAAAAATTCTTATTGAAGATATTTAAGTACGAGTCCCTTGGGCAAAAACAATAACAACCACCCACGAGCATTGATATGCTCGTAGAGTTGGATGGTTAGGAGGGCATCAAGAGCCACGATCCTCTCGATTACTAAACCCCTTATAAAGAAGGTGGTTTCATAGTGAGCCTAACTTAACTCATTCTTGAAAGGTGAGTAGGAACCACCTTTCTAAGTCTTCGATCTCTTGGATGGTGGTCCTTGAGAACTTGTCGGTTTCTTTCCCTTGGAACCACCATGCTTGGAGCTAAAAGCATCATTTGAAGCATTCTTCTTCCCAACAGTCTTGTAGCAAGGCATGGTGACAAATCGACGAGGGAATGATGAATGGGGGCTACGGTTTCTAAGGGAAGAGGGGATTTTAGGGTTCTTAGAAAGTGAAGAATAAATGGATTTTGGGGATTTTATATCTTTCTTAAACTAGCTTTCACGAATCCTTGAACCAATAAAATTGCAGCCCTGATCGATCACGCATTTTTCATGATTGATCACACTTAATCGATCACCAATCTTATGATCAATCAGCGATCATTTTCCCTGCTCCCTCACAAATCCTCTCCCCCTCTATTGTTTGCCTTAGTAGCCACCTCATATTCCCCCCTTTTCCCATAGTTCGATTGCCTTATAAAGTGCATAGACCAATAGCACTTCAAAGGTATTCGAACCGATGGGAATCAAGTGGTTTGGTTAGGATGTCAGCAAGCTAATCCTCAATTTTTATGTAGGACAACAACACAGTCTTGTCTTCCACCAATTCCCTAATGAAAGGATGTCAAATATCCAGGTGCTTGGTTCTTAAGTGTTGAACTAGGCTTTTAGAGATGTCAATTGTACTCTGATTATCCACAAACATGCTCATTATGCCTTGTGCAATTTCATAGTCCCAAAGAATCTGCTTCATCCAAAGAAGTTGAGTACATGCACTCCCAACTGCAATGTATTTAGCTTCTACAGTTGACAATGAAATAGTGTTTTGTTGCTTTCTATGCCAAGAAACAAGACTATTGTCAATATAAAAATATCCTCCACTAGTGTTTTTGCGGTCCTCTACATCACCAGCCCAGTCCGCATCTAAATACATTGCAATCTCAAGTGTGGTATCATATGGGTACTAAAGGACAAAGTCCGATGTCCCATGGACATATCGGATAATCCTCTTGGCCGCTTTAAGATATGACTCTTTTTTGTGTTGCTTGATATCTAGTACATGCACCCACACTAAATGCAATGTTAGATCAACTTGCAGTAAGATAAAGTAAGCTACCTATAATGCTCCTGTAGTAGGTGGAGTCAACCTTTGCTCCTCATGAATCCTTAGTGATCTTGTCACTAGTGCTAATTGGAGTTTCAGTAGGTTTAGACTCTTGTAATCTAAACTTAGACACAAAATCATTAACAAACTTAGTTTGGCTTAGGAAATTGCCTTAAGGAGTTTTCTTGACTTGTAACCCTAGGAAGAACTTCAGTTCTCCTTCCATACTTATCTCAAATTCTGACTTCATTATTTGAGCAAAATCGTGTGTCATTTCCTCACAAGTTGAGCCAAAAATGATGTCATCCACATAAATTTGCACTATGAGTATGTTTCCCTTTTTTCTTTTGATAAAAAGTGTCTTATCAACACTCCCCCTATCAAAGTGGTTATCAAGAAGGAATTTTGTAAATCTTTCTAACAGGCTCAGGAGTTTGTTTAAGACCATAAAGTGTCTTCTTGAGTCTGTAGACATAGTTAGGTAATTAGGGATCTTCAAATCACTTAGGTTGTTCTACAAATACTTCTTCTTGAAGTATTCCATTTAGGAAAGTGCTCTTAACATCTATTTGATAAAATTGAAACTTTAGATAGCATGCAATGGATAATAAGATCCGAATGGACTCAAGTCTTACCACAAGGACAAATGTCTCTTCAAAATCAATGCCCTTAATCTATGCATACACCTTGGCAACTAATCTAGCCTTGTTTCTAGTGATGGCAGCATGCTCATCAAGTTTGTTTTTGAATATCAATTTTGTACCAATGACATTCTTGTCACTTGGTCTTTCCTTGAGGTACCACACATCATTTCTCTTAAACTAATTTAGTTCCTCTTGAATTACATTGATCCAATCTAGATCCTCTAAACCCTTTTTTACTTTTTTTTGTTCTATTTTGAAGGTAAAGCAGAGATGATTGAGAATATTTTCTATTTTTTTCTGGTCTTTACTCCTTGCCTTGGATCACCAATGATGTTTGAAGGTGATAAGCCATTAGTTAATCTTGAGT
>JAOXJP010226726.1:0-11433 GCA_025762735.1 Platanus orientalis | reverse complement strand
ACTTGTATACTTGCAAGTAAAGCTACCATGGATTTTTGGTTCATTAAGTTGGATCATTAGTCTAGGTGTAACAGAGACCTTCCTATTTTCCATAAATATGATAATGTCGAGGCTTACTGTCCAAACATGTGTTCCCGACAATTTAGACTTGTTCAATGCATCCCTACTCCCCCTATATTTACTTTGAATTCTCTTTAAGAAACACATCCTTTCAGTTTAAGAGAATTATTCATTGAAAATATAGGAGACACTAATTCATCCATAAGGTCACTTTACATCCTACCCTTTCAAGGGGTTCTAGAATCCACTCCCTCATTCGACACTTGGTGGTCGAGCTTCCTAGAGAGCATTCGAGAGCCACTAAGCCAAATTAAAGGTCGACTATGCCCTCCTTATGAAGCTTATCCAATAGTAGGTATATGCTTTTACTTTTCTTTCTGTCATTCTTTTTGTTAGTACTTGGGTTTTTTACTGTAGCAATTTTTCAATCATTCCTCTCTATGTCGTTCTTGTACTTCCAGTTCCCTCTCACCCAGATAAGCAGCCTGATATTGGTCTAAGGAAATCCGGACGCCAAGAGGACATTAAGACTTTGACCATGAAGGACATGCTTGATCAACAACAGGCGGTTGTTTGAGCTGTTAAAATCAAATATCAATTCGAGGGACAGGGTGATCTAGTGAGAAGGAAATGGAAGGTTGTTGTCCTATTTATTGATGACCAATTACGACAGGAGCTCGAAGAGAAAGAAGAGTTACTGAAAAAGACCAGGCTCAAACTCGAGGCTCTAAACCAGAAGAAGGTTGACGAGGATAAAGAACAAGCGATGTTCTAGTTAGAAAAATGAACCAAGGCATTAAATGATGATCTGACTCATTCATGGGAGGATAAACAAAAAGCTGCCAATAAGAAAAAGAAGGAAGAGAAAAGGTTGAAAATTGAGAAAAATGAAAAGAGAAAACAGGAAGAGAAGAAACAAAAGAAAGAAGAAAGAAGGAAAATAAACAAGATCTTGCAAACCTTGAGAGGATGCAAAGCCAAGAGAAATAGATGAATGCAAAACAAGAACAGGAAAAAGAAATAAAGAGAAATGCCCAAGAAGAAAAAAAAGAAAGAAGTAGAGAAGAGAAAGAAAAAAGAGGAGAGAAAGAAGAGAGAACAAGAAGAAAAAGATAAGAGAGAAGAAGAGGACAAAAAAAGGAGAGAACAAGAAGAAAATGATAAGACAGCGGCAGAGAAAAGAAAGAAAGAAGAATACAGAAAGAGAAAAGAAGAGGAGGAGAAAAAGAAAAATGAAGAAAAGATGTGAGAAGAGGAAGCAGAGAGAAGAAGAAAAGACAAAAAAAAGAGAAAACCACAACTCGAGGCAGCTAAAAGAAGAAATGAACAGAAGGAAAAATAGGCAAAAGAAGAGGTGCAGAGACTCGAGGAAGAAGCAAGAAAGAAAGGAGAAGAAAGCCATAGATAAGACAATGTTGTTATCGAGGAACATCAACCTAAAGCCTTAGGCAGGCTACAGAGAATGAGACACTTATCCCCGATCCTAATATAGGTCATGTTCCTGATCAAGGGGAGATCGATGTTCTATCTCGAGACTACAAAACCCCTATTGTTGAGAAATCATCAATTGGGTTGATGGATTTAGTTTCATCCTCTATCAATTTATCTTCTTCAGTTCCGGACTCTACTCAAAAGGTTTTACTAGAAGGTGTTGAAAATACCTCTCACCAATCCTTAATATCTGAGATTCTGAAAGTTCATGTTGAGCCTATTTCCTCAAAGTCAGTGCTAGAACCTGTTTTAGCACAACCTTCCCAAGAGATGCCTGGTCGTCTGGCTCAACTTCTATCTCGTGCTAAGCTTTTCACTTCTGGGGTAGCAGGGACAATGAGGCCTTCTGTGCCTTTATGTACGTCTCATTTGCCTTTGGATCAATTGCATTAGGCTCTGGCAATGCTTCTATCTTGTTTCACAGCTAGGCTGTCAGCCCTACTCTTAGACCCAACAGTCAATTCTTTATCTGATACCTCCATCACTTTGCTACTTTAACATCCTGGCTATTTGTCTGTTGACCAACGAGCTAGTATTCGCTTAACCCTTTCTTCTTAGAGCGAGCCTTATGAACAACTTCAGTTAAGGCAAACAAAGAAGGTTCACAGTCAAGAGTTAAAGACTCGACTTGATTTTCTGCTATCCAAATAGTTGTCCACTGTCGAGCATGTTTTCTCGCTAGTAGACAACATCAATGCTCAAACGGCTGAGATTGAGAAGTTGAAACCCATCTCCAGCAGTTGAAAGAGGGTCATTAGTGTTCAAGTATGGAGCTCGAGAAAGTGATGGAACAAGACTCTCCACTCTGAGGAGATCCCATGCTTGGCAAAGGAACTGTCGACTTGTGAGGCATAGCTTAAAAACTGTGATCAAGTCATCGATCCCTGGTGGTCTTTATTGGCTTCTATTTTCTCTTGAAAGTTTTTGACCAATCATTCTTTTTGTACTTTTGTTTTGGCCATCCTGTAATTTTTTACATTTAATATTCTATATTAGTCACATTTTGTTCCCACATCGAGAGTTTGTACTTTTTTAGGTACTTTTCGTTGATACTTCAAACATGTTCTTGTCCCTCGATATGCATTAATCTGTAGGCATTGCTGTCTAATACTTCAGTTACTATAAATGGTCCTTCCCATGTTGCGGACCATTTACCTAGTTTGGGATCTTTAGTCCCAATCCGCAAGATGATTTTCTATACTAATTCTCCTTCGTGGAAGGATTTAGTTTTCACTCTTTTGCTATAAACCTCAACAACTCTTAGTTTTTGAGAAATAATAGAATTGTGGGCTTCGAGCTATTTCTCCTCAAGGTCATCCATTTCAGACATCATAGCGTCTTGGTATTCAAGATGGCTTAGTTGATTATGATTTGCCACCCTTAGGGATTGTACTGTGATTTCTAATGGTAGGACAACATCATGCCCATACACCAGTGCATAAGGCGTAGTCCTCGTGCTCGATATCTTAGATGTTTGATATGCCCAAACAACATCGGAAAACAATTCGTCCTAATTGGTAGCATTGCTGTCTACCATCTTATGTAAATTATTTTTTATTATCATGTTAGTTATCTCTAGTTGTCCGTTTTCCTGGGCATAATATGGAGTTGAATTTACTATATTGAATCTATAATCTTTGGTGAATTCTCGTATTTGAGCCCCATTGAATATTAATCATTGGTCGACATTAATGGATTGGGTAATTCCAAATCGATGTATTATCATTTCCTTTATAAAATGTATTGTAACTCTCTCATTAACATCTTGATATGGCTTACATTACACCCATTTTGTAAAATAGTCTGTGGTGACCAAAATGAAGCAATTTTTTTATTGAGGTTGGCCTGACTTTTCTAATCATGTTGAGGGCTCATCCTCTAAATGGCCAAGGCTTTATGATTACTTGTAAATTTGTTGCTGGTACCCGAGGCATTGGGCTATGTTGTTGGCAAACCTTACAACCTTGGGCATATTTGATGCAATCTTGTGAGATGTTTGGCAAAAAATATCCATATTGACGGATTAGCCATCTCATTTTTATGTTCGATTGGTGTGCATCGTAGATTCCTTCATGGACTTCTACCATTACAAGTTTGGCTTCAGCAGTTCCCAGACATTTGAGCAACATACCATCAACCCCCATTTAAACAACTCTAGAGGGACACCCCAAAGTATGTATCCTCTGGCTTTGAGTTTCAGGGAATTATTTTCACCTCGACTGAGGTTCTGTAGGTATTGCATGATTGGTTCTCTCCAATCATCCTATTCTTCATTCCCATTACAGGAAGTAATGACATCGATATTAAGAGCTTCTTCCAAAATGGAATTCTAGCACCCAAACTGTAGACTTGGCATGCTATTTCTTCCTTCAGGGGAATATGACTCATTTTATATTAAAGTTTCGAGGTATACACTTCACTGTGACATCATAAAATATTTTAAACAATTGCTAGACTTTGTCCCGATAAGGTATTAAAGTAGGGCTAATACATTTATAGTCTCCTGAAGTTTGGTTTATCACTAATTGTGAATCTCTAAGGACTTCGAGGGATTTTACCCCTAAACCGTTTAGGATCAATAACCCTCAAACTAAGGCTTCATATTCAGCCTGATTGTTGGTAAATTCTTTATCCAATTTAAAGTTCAGTTATGTGATTATTCCCTTTGGGGAAATGATTACTACCCCTATACTGGATCCTTTCTTGGTCTTAGACTCATCGAAATACAGTTGTCAAGGGGTAAGAGTAATGCAATTATCCTCATTGTTTGTCTGAACAAAATGACAGGGATGATCGGCCAGGAAGTCTAACAAAGCCTGACCCTTTACTGCTTTTTGTGGGACATAGACAAGATCGAACTTGAGGAGTGCGAGACTCCATTTCCCTATCCTACCTTTTGCCATGGGTTGTGACAACATGTATTTTATTGCATCAGTTTGGGATACAATATAAACCACATTTGACAGAAGATAATGTATTAATTTCATTGATATAAAGTACAATGTTAGACATAACTTCTCTATCATAGGATAATTACATTCAGCCTTCTGCAAGACTCGACTTAAATAGAACATAGACTGTTTGTGCCCTTCCTCATTGTCTTGGGCCAATAGACTTGCTATCGAATCCTCTATGGCTGAAATGTATAACTTCAAGGGCTTGTCTTTCCTTAGCGGCATCAACATTGGTGGACTTGACAAATATTCTTTGATCTTCTTAAAAGCTTGTTGGTGCTCTTCTTTCCACTCGAATGTTTCGTTCCCCTTCAATCGGAGTATGGGTGAGAACACTTTTGTTTTTCTTGTCAAATTAGAAATAAAACGTTTAAGGAAATTGATTTGCTTAAGAAACCGTTGCACTTCTTTCTTTGTAGAAGGTGGTCAGGCTTGAATAATCGCTTTAGCTTTGTTATGGTCTATCTTGATCCCTCGATAATGTACCAGAAAGCCTAAAATTTTTTCAACACTTACTCCAAATGCACATTTCAAAGGGTTCATCCTTAATTGATGTTTTCTCATCCTGAAAAATCCCTTTTCCAGGTCAAGCAAGTGGTTATCGAAATCCTGGGATTTCACTATCATGTCATCAATATATACTTCCATAAAATTTTCAATTATATCATGGAAAATGCAATTCATGGCTTGTTAGTAGGTTGCCCCAACGTTTTTTAGGTTAAAAGGCATAACTACCCACTCAAACATGCCTATCGATCCTAGACATCGAAATGCTGTTTTATGAATGTCTTTTTCATTGATAAAGATCTGATTATAAACAAAATGTCCATCCATAAAGGATAATATTCAATGTCCCGTTGCCCTATAGACTAACAAATCAACCACGGGCATGGGGTATTCATCTTTAGGAGTAGCTATATTAAGGTTCCTAAAGTCAATGCAAATTTTAAGTTTGTCGTTCTTTTATACGACTGGTACAATTTTCGAGAGCCATTTGACATATCTAGTTGGCCGAATGAACCTTGCCGCCAGTAATCTTTTGATTTCCTCATTGACCTTCAAGATTACCCCATTGGTCATTCGTCAAGGTGGTTGTTGAAAGGGAAAGTAGTCATCCTTTGTAGGCAGTCGATGCTCGACAAGCCTTCTGTTCAACCCGGGCATTTTTGAGTAGTCCTAGAAAAAGCAATTGATGTATTATTTTAGGACACTCGTAATATGTTTGAACTCTGACTCCTCGAGTTTGGTACTGATGTACGTTACTTGTGAGTATTTTGTGGTACCCAAGTTTACTTCTCTTAATTCGTCTTGTACTTTAGCCTTTAAACCATCTAGTTTGACAGGGGCTGTTCTTAGTTGCTTGACTCCTATGGCGTCATGCTTATAGGGTGACTCTTGTGTACTGCACTCGACAAGATACATCTCGACTCTTTTTTTTATCAGATATCCGGACAGTCTTTTCATGGCTATTTGTATGGCACCTTGTTTTTCTTTATTTAGATTAGTCATTTAACTCTTATTTGCTTCTCAGGCTCGATTTCTCTAGCCCTATTATTGCATTGGGGTAGATCAGTTCACTGTACAATTCATTGAACTCTTGACTCATTGAGTCTCCTCCTCTCGATTCTTCTGTACGGTAACCTCAGTTGGTTTTTCTTTGCTGTTTTGTCCGACTAGCTTGATTGTGCTGACACTGTCATCATAGAGATGGGTCTCGATATTGTTTGCTGAGACCAGAAATGGTTTTTGATATGGATGTATGACTTCTACACAATTATTATCATTCCAAAATAGTAACAATTAGTGTAAAGATTATCGGACACACCAATTTGAGTATATCCAATCTCTTCCCAACAGTGCATTATAATTTGAAGTGGGGTCGACCACAAAGAAAGTAGTTACTTGTGTTTGACTCCCTACTCGTAACTCTAGTGGAAGGACCCCTTTGGTTTGGGTAGCGTTCCCTAAAAAATCATAGACAGACACATTTGTTGGCACTAGGTCGCTATCAACCTTTAATAACTTTCTCATCATCGACAAAGGGAGCATGTTAACAGTCGCCTCATTGTCAATTAATACTCTATTAATGGGTTAACCCACTATGTGTACCTTTATGTACAAAGGTTTTAAATGTTAGGTCATATTTCTCGAGGGCTTATAGAAAATATGTTTACCTGTATTCTCGTCTGCATTTGTCCTGCACTCGTCTTTCTTCGGCACATTCTCCTCTAATTCTATGGCCGCCGGTTTCTCTAAGATAATATCCCAAAGTTCATTCTCCACCTCGAAAACTTGGTCCTAGTGGGATTTGAACTCGGTAAACAATGTGAGAATCATATTACAGTCGGCCATTTGCCCTTGTCAATAGGGAGATTGTCCATTATCGATTCTGAAGGTGTGAAGGATTCAACAAATAATCCTTCCATCTCAAAATTGAGGAAATCATCCTCATCTGATGGTAGTTCTGCCATGTCTTCCAAACTCCTACGTTGTTGTTGCCATTCATTTCCTCCTTTGGTCTAGATTTTTGTCGAGATATATGGCAGCTTATCTTGGTGAGCCTTCTTAGGTTTTCTTAGCTTTTGGCCAATAAGTACTCGTATTGATCTAGGCTCCTGGTTGTTGTTGACATTGAGGATGGGATAGTATCCTCTTTCCAGTTTTTTGTGCTCTCTTTTGCTCAATTCGCCATCGGATGACATATTAAATTGCAAGTAGGGCTTAGTGTGTTTGACCTCCTAATGTTGGATGGTCTCTCCCTGTCTGTCTTACTATAACCCTGATTCTTAACTTTGAACTTGATTCGGGTTTCCTTGTCGAGTTAAGGCCTGTTACCTAACCCATCTCCTTTTCTGAGTCCTGGTCATCGAGGGGAAATCAGGGTTGTACTCGTACTTGTATATTGGGAGGCTTCTGCTATGCTGTTTGTTAATAGGTGCGATCACCTCTACTCACCTATTGATTTCTCCAGCAGGTGGTTTAACTGTCCTCAAGGGTTGTGGTGCCTCTCGGGGTTGCTCGATCCCCATCCAAGGTTTATTCACGTACTGACCCCTTTCTCTTGCCTATTTGTTGGGTTGCCAATCATTGGCACGAGGGGCTTGGAAAGGCATTCTTACACTTGGGTATGCTTTCCTCTTTTGGGTGGGCTCTACTGGTACGGGGGCTTCGTCCTCCCTTTTTGCAGCATGGCCATAAGATTGGCCATTATCTTGTCGCATCTATCCCTGAGGCAGAAGTCATCTTTTTCGTCCTTCATTGTTTTTGCTATCAAGTTGTGATTCCCATGTCTTTATATTGGAGTCTTCAAATGGTTTTTTTTCACGCTTAGCCATATTTGTAGCCCTACTAACAATTGAAGGTCTCAATCATAGTCCTGCACAATGTACAACTTTAGTAAGTCCTACATTTTTACTCATTTTTATGGCATCTTGTGATTTATTTTCCCGTGTATAATCTATAGTTATCATATCGACATCCACCAATTTTGGGAAGGGGTTGGTATCCACTTCCATAGCCTCGGTTTTTTTCAAAAACGAAACAATTTTTGTTAATTCTTTCTTGGATAATAATTTTAAAACACTATACACTTGTTAGTTAGGTGTGTGAAGGAGTTATGCCATTTGCAATAGTCCTTCACACGTAGCTCCTCATGTGTGGGTATTTTGTTCCTTCCAACTAACTTGATCTGCTTAGTCTCGAGTAACATGTCAAATATCTGGTTAGCCTTAGTCAGATCAAAGGAATAAGTTTTTGTTGCAACCTGCTGTTTATTCGACTCTTGTGTCTGGCTGTCTTTTCTAGCCAGAGCATCACATGTGAATGGTATGTTTCCTACAACTTCTGCTAGGTCGACTTCATAGTTAGGGTCTTGATAATAAGTCTTGTATAACTAATTTCGATGTTGATTCTCCTCTCGGAGAATGTTTTCATAACGGGTTGCCCTTTCTGACAACTCGAATAAACCAAATAAGGTTATTCTCTCGAATTTCTTCATAAGCTTGAAATCAAGCCTGTCTTGGGTGAGTTTTACAAACTCGACCTTGGGTAAGCCACTAAGGCACCTTGACTTGGCTCTTTTGAACCTCATAATGAATTTCTCCACAGTTTCTCTTGGCTTTTACCTTAACCTGGCCAAGTTAGCCATCAAGACCCCAATGTCCGCTTGAGCAAAGTGGGATTCGAATTTGTCCTTCATTTTTTTCCAACTTCTTATCGAGTTAGGTGGGAGGTTAGTGTACCAAGTGACAACTTGCCTTGTAAGAGAATTTGGAAATAGTCTCAATTTGTAAATATCCTAGGTTGGATAATTCCCCACATTGTGTGGTGAATTGGCTTATGTGTTCTATGGCTATTTTACTATCTTCTCTTGAAAAAGTAGCGAAATCGGGTATTTTATACCCTTGAGGGAACTCGTAATCCCTATCAATTTGCTCAGGGTAGGGTTTTCTATATGCTGAACGTGCAGCCTATTAAAGGTCGGGTCCATACAACTCCTCGAGAACCCCTATAACTTATTGTCTAGGGTTCTAGGCGTACCCGTGTGGGACAACATCGTATGGTCGTTCTGGGCCTGGATAGGCCCTTTGGTAATTTGGAGGTTGAGTTTGGTATCATGTGCCCATGCCAACGAATTCCTCATTGTTAAGGGTTAGATTTTCCCAATAGTTTGGTGGGTCTTGCCCCCCATGGTACAGTTGATTTGACCCAGCATATCCATTAGCATTTCACCTATGGAATTAGTTTTTCCAGTAATTTGGTGGCTCTTGCCTCCTAGGGGGCAGAGGTCCTGTGCCCGCATGGCCATGTCGATGGCCGTTATACCCAAATTGGTCATTCTAGTAAGGTCGTTGGGTGTTGGGACCATAATACTTAGCTCAACCATTACATTGGTTGTGTCCCCTAATCTAAGGCCCCCAATGTTCTTGTCGAGGTACCTTGTTGGTCTCAAATATCGGGTTTTCATGTATCTTGACCCCTTCGGGATCTAGTTGAATAGTGGACCCTGCGTGATATCCCATAGGGCCTTGATTCCCCGAACCTGGCCCTCTTGTGGACACTCGAATGGGCTCCTATTGGGTCTGTTCAGGGAAAACTTCAACTCGAGGCTCTTCAGGGTATCCGAGAGGTCTCTCATGCCCCCTCGGGTCTATTCGAGGATCCTGGGATATCTGTTCTGTTAGATATTCCTCTGTCCCTAATGCCTAGGTTCTAACTGGCTCGAACATTTTCTACCAAAGGCTGGAGTATCTTTAGTAGGACATCTCCTAAGATACCTGGCATCGTTTGAAATTTTTTTTCCATTTTCTTGATAAGGTCATCGAGTTTATTCTCAATGTTGTGAGACAACTCACGTGTTTCATCACCATTGATTGGTGGTTTATCTCTTCGAGGCGCCATTTATGGCTTTAAGTACATGATAAATACTTCAACCTCCTATTATGGTTGCCAATTTGTTGGTAGTCAACAATAATTCTTTTGTTTGAAATCGGCACGTGTGCAGGTTTTTTCAATTCGGATTATCAAAAGGGTTTCGGATTCTGTAATGCCTCTTCACATTAAATAATAGCACCCAGTGCAAACAATGTAACGAAAAAATTTCTTAAAATTGAAAGTACAAAATACAATGTTGGTTATAAGGATACCTTTAATGATAGATTAGCCGTTGTTTATCCTTTCAAAATGAGGAAGACCTCGTTGAATCTGATCCTATGAGCAACGACTGATTATCCGTTACTCTTTCTTCTAGAAGCACCTCATTGAATCTGGTTTTATGAACAAGTCAGATTAGCCAATGCACTTCTCTCTAGAAGAGTTTCATTGAATATGGTTCTATGAGCAACACAGATTAGTCGTTACCCTTCTCCTGGAAGAGTTTCGTTGAATTTGGGTCTGTGGTGTAAATGAATCACTCGAGAAGGGATTCGAGTCACCATAGGAGTTAATTACCACTAAGCCTAACCTAAAGCTACGACTACTGATAAGATGTGTAATTTGTTGATGATGATTGAGATGCCTTTTTGTTCACTGTTTCTTTTCATTTATAAAGGTTTATTGACAATGCTGCAATTACTTCTCCACGTTCTTTATCTAACCGTTTTTCGGTTTAAATCGTGGACCACCTTATTCACTGACTGGGTCATGTATCCTTAATGTGCATGGTACCGGTGGAACCCCCCCTTTACACTTCATGTTATGTTCAATGTGAGTTACTTGTGTAACAGTTTTACTTACTGTTATTTCTTCCCACGTGTCTTTCTTTTATTAGCAGATTTCAAATATATGCTAACACCTTTAGAACATACAAGTGCACAAAGTGCTTAGGAGAATAATTGCATTCACAAGGAGATTGATCTCACAACTTAAAACCTGCTTTGATATTTTCTTAAATAAAACAATAAACCATCTCTCCTAAAACCTTACGGTATGTTTATCCAAAATAAAAAGAAACACCTTAAAGTACAAGAGAGGTTAGAGTTAATATATTTCAACATGAACAATGTTGATAATTGTATATTTCATCAACAACAACAAAAAAAAAAAAAAAATGTTGATAATTGTGAATGTTAAGAAGTCCTCTCGCATCACTGTATCACGGCATTTGTGAATCAGGGAAGCTGTCGCTTCATCCATAAACAAAAGCCTGCTATGGTTCAACATTACCCAGATCTCTGGTGCTTCAGTTTCGCTCCATAAAATCCGCTTGGTTAATTTTCTCCGTTTTTTATTATTCACTAAAATGTGGGAGAATCATAACTAACGAAAGACTGAAGGTAGAAAATAAAGGAATCAACGTGCCGAATAAGTGACGATTTTTGGGGGCGGGGGGGGGGGGGGGTGGAAATAAATGAGTCAACCATGCATGTGGTCTATAATAAGAAAGAGAGACAAGAGAGAGGGAGAGTAATAATTCAGTGCCAAACGGACA
>JAOXJP010226725.1:0-11433 GCA_025762735.1 Platanus orientalis | reverse complement strand
TATAGAATTTTCCCTTTAATTTTAGTGGTATTCGTTTATCACACAACACTCTAGAAGCACCTCTCCACTTCAACCATACCACTTTAATTCTATGAGCAGCATCATCTATAAGAAGAATTCAAACAATAACTCTCACACTTCTTAAAGAACAACAAGGAATCATCACATATTCTCTAGAAGAAATGCCTGGGATTTATTCGAAAGTCATAACTCACAAGCTAAGTGTAAATCCTTCCTATCCACCCATGAAGCAAAATCAAAGAAGGTTCGCTCCAGTGTGAAACCTTATCATCAAAGAAGAAGTTCAAAAGCTCCTACAAATTGGTTCAATTCAAGAGGTCTATTACCCTGAATGGCTAGTAAATGTAGTGGTGCTCCCTAAGAAGAATGGGAAATAGGGTATGTGTGGATTACCCAACCTTAACAAAGCCTGCCCCAAAGACAACTTTCCACTTCTAAAGATTAACTAGTTAATGGATGCCACAACCAGCCACAAAGTATTATCATTCATGGATGCATATTTAGGGTATAATCAAATTCCCATATATCCATTTGAACAAGAAAAGACTTCTTTCATCACTGAACAAGGATTATATTGCTATCGGGTCATGCCCTTTAGCCTGAAAATGTAGGAGCCACTTGCCAAAGCTAGTCAACAAGATCTTTAAAATCACATTTGTACCAAAAGTCCTACTAGATAGACACCAAAAGTCTTACTAGCTAGGCACTAAAAGTCCTACCAGCTAGGCACCAAAAGTCCTACCAGATAAGAACAAAAGCCCTACTTGTTAGGCACCAAAATCCCCATGTTGGGTATGTTACAATCTTCGTCAGGTGAAACACAAAAACCCTACTTGTTAGGCACCAAAAGCCCCATGTTGGATATGTTACAAGCTTTCTTATGTGAAGCATACAATCCTTACTTGTTAGGTACTAAAAACCCCATGTTAGGTATGTTACAAGCTTCGTCAGGTGAAGCACAGAAGCCCTACCCACTAGGTGCAGAAAAAGGGCCTTTTCCATGAACAACCCAAGCAGATGTAGGATATAATCAAAAGAAATCTTTGAAGTAGATGTACAATTTTTTTTCAATCAACTGTACTAAAGGTAAAAAGCTGCGTACAAAAAAATGAACTTTACAAAAAAAGTAAAAATTGAGAACAATTGCATTCAAGGAATCTTTTCATCTATAAAAAGGTTTTAAATAGTGTTCTTCAATGTTACTTGTATAAGGAAGAGGGACATAATTTTGCCAGGGGAAGAGAAAAAGAGAAAATGAAAACTAGACAAGTACTTTAGGGTTAGTTAAAGAGAAAAAGAAAACAAAAAGAAAGGGAATGGAATGAGTAGAAAAGCAAAAGAAAAAAGATGTTCAAGCAACCAGAGTAGCATTTGGAGGGCCATTTGTAGCCCCGCCTTACCCCTCATCATCCTTCTTTTGCTCCACCTTCAATCAGGCAACCTCGGCCCCCAACTCATTTCTCACTCTCTAAGCCATCTGTGTACCATCTGGAAGTATTAAGAAACTCCCCTAACTGAGTTTATAGCCAGTCATGCAAGCTTTGTTTTTGACCCATTCACCTATGGATGGACCGACTCTCCTCTAACCACAAATCATGGTTGCCCTTGTGGAAGTAGAAACATTAAGCCAACTCTATATCAGTGCTGGAAGCTTAAACGTAACAGTATATGAAGTCACAACAAGAAACACTAGAAGAAAAAATATATAATTTAAAAACTATACATACCCCCATGTTGAGTGAACGGGTAAGGATGACAGCTTCTTCATTAGATAATCCTTTTAGACACTCTTGGTCTTAGGGAAGGATTATCTCCTCAACAATAGCAACCACCACTCTTTGTTCTCTAGAGCAGAGTCCACAACGGTCACCACTCTATCTTTAGTCCTGATCCGAGGTCGCCACTCCAGAGGGCCTGCATTAGATACACGATTGTGTGAAGAAATAGAAGATGAGCTGGAAATAGACATCATTGTGATCCTAAAGAAATCAAAGGCAAGAGCAATGGCCAACCTCAGAAAGAAAAGATATTTATAACAAGAGAAACCTAAATGGATACGCAACTGCAAAATTACACTTGAATGGCTTGAGGCACATCGAAAGTTCAAACGTGCCTCACTGCCATTAATCAACCCACCTACATTCAGAAGATGAGTTGACATGATAGCCATACAATGGACTCTAAGAAGGAAAACATTCCTCTGGAACCATATTTCAAGGAAGAACCACTCAAAAGTGTCTATACTAGGTCTTTTCCAAAGATTTCCCTTTATCAACTATCGTAGCCACTTATCCATCAACCTTGATGAAGACAAATGGAAAATTTAATGTCAAAAATAGTTTCTCATTCCTCACATGACCTTGAGAAATGAGGAATTGGGGGGCAACTGTAGAGGGTAAAAAAATACCCATCAGTCAAAAGCCATTAGGTAGTACCATAAAGCCAGATCAATCTACAACTTGGTTCGGCCTAATCCGAACTGGACAACATTGGTTTAGGCCCCCATGCAAAGTTAAACGAGCTCCAAAGCTATCCATGTATGTCAAAAGGCTACACATCAAACACATGAAAAAGCACAGCTCAACACGTTAAGCTACGTGGTCTACATGCCAACAATCACTCAATGACAACGATCCGTAAAGACTTGCTCTAGAAGCTTGTCTTCATATCATATCTAAACTAATTGATCAAGTCAAAGGGGAGTCTATCTAATAATATCCTAACTCCCCATGATTCACTCTAACAAACGAATCCAGAATCCCTCACAAGAAGGATCAAATCCTCCTTAAACTCTATAAAGCAGATAGGATGATCATCCACAAGTAAGTTCTTTAAACACCAAAAAGCTCCTCTCACTAGAAAACCCTGCTAACTTAACCATTAGATTCTTTGGTAGGTACAACCCCCCAGAGCTCAATCCAGTGAGAAGACGATTAACAGATAATTCTAGTTCACCCGGCAGCAAGGAGAAACCAAGAATTTTCTTATTTGATTGTGTGAGGAATTTTTACCCCAACAGTACCCATGTCTAGTCTAAGATGTACCCTTTGCTTCCGCTAGTAACACTCAAACAGTTCTAAGGAAGGCTGCCATAACTTGTCAAGATAGTAACATAGTGCAAACTATTAAGACTCCTAAGTTGGCTCAGAACAATGGCTATGGTCACACCCAAACAATGGCTAGTTTCCCTACTTCCCCACAGTTTCCCTTAGATACACAACAGAGATCTATGTCCAAGTTTATGACTATTCCTGTTGAAGATAGGAAGAGAAGAAAATTCACCCCTCTCCCCTACTCCTACAAATGTGTGATGGATTATCTAGTCAAGAAGGGATTGTTGCAACTTCTTGAGCCAAGGCTACCTCCACACCCTTTGCCACCCAGATACAATGTCAATGAACACTATGATTTCTACTGGTCACCTGGGCACCCCCTAGATAAGTGCTTCATCTTGAAGCATTACATTTAGGACTTAATAGAAGAAGGTAAAGTATCATTTGGCTCTGCACCTACCAACCCCTCAGCAAACTCTAGCATTCTTCAAAACCCATTTCCATCTCACCAGCCACCCAAAGGGGTCAACATGATAGGTATTACTACCCAAGAGTTCAACCTAGTCAATTTCATCACCAAAATAGGTAACCCCAAACTACCTATTTCCCTCCCAAACGCCAGCTCTGTACTCTTAATAAATGAATATAGCCCGACACTTGATTATAAGCACCTACTCTCACACATATGGGATTCCCCGCCAAGTATCTCCATCTCAGTTCTCCCACCACTCATGCACATTGAAATGTTGGTGGTCGAAGAGTTATCAACATGTTACTATCCTTGCATTTGCCCACTTTACATCCCTCCACCACCATTACTACCATTCCCACAAATCACTAACATCTTGCCACTGCCTAGAATTGAGTACTTGTTGAACTAAGTCCCCCTCGACTACCTGAGGATGTGGCAAAATCTAAGTCAAAATTATTAGAAAAATAAGTGGCCAAGCTCATTGCCTTTATCATAAGATGAGGCAGAGTGTCCAAGCCTATCACATCCTATTTGCTCCCACAAGGTGCCAGTGATAAGGGAAATGAGAAGGTAGAGGTAGAGGTTGAAGAACTGACAAAGCAGAGAAAGTTTAGAGAATAAGAAGAATGGAAGGAGAATGAGATTTTTGAGGCAACAATCTGTAAGTCACGCCTTTTCTTGGTGGAGTAGTTGTTGAAGACGCAAACACAAATTTCAGTTCTAGGGTTTCTTTTAACTTCAGAATCACACAGAGTCAGATTCTTGGACATTTTTAGGAGGTCCTTTATAGATGCCCCAATAACCCCTGACCATTTAGAGAACATGGTAGGACCGATATCTATGCCCTAGGTTATCACTTTTTCAAAAGAATAAATCCCTTAAGGTGATGTGGTAAACAATAACGCCATCTATGTCTCAGCTCACTACACTAGCATACACATCTCATTGATACTTATGGACAATGGGCCTGCATTGAATATTTGCACCAAGGCCACTTTGGATGCTTTGGGAATCCCATTAAAAAATGTCTAACCTAACCCATATGACATCTGGGCCTTCAATAGTTTTGTCAACAAGGATCAAGGAGAGGTATACATCCCCTTAATCTTGGAAGGGAGAATATTTAATGTTCGATTTTAGGTGCTGAACATACCCTTATCCTTCACGATGTTGCTGGGGAGACCATGGATCCACCAAGCTAGCATATTCCCATCCTCTTCACATCAGAAGGTCAAATTTATTATTGATGATGAGGTTGTCACCTTGGAGGCCAACAAGGACATTATTACCATGGATGGGCATATTGTGTTGGAAGTATAAAATCTCTAGACCCCCAAGACATGCACCTCTTATTAATTCAAGGTGGTGAGAACTCAATAACATGTGGTAGAGAGAAGGAGAAGAGCTAAGATCCTCCCTCCTAAGTTCCGTATGATGGTTAGAATGAAATTCAGTCCAGATAAGGGTTTGGGTAAATTCTCACAAGGCAGAAGGGAGACAATCAAAATAGTGAGGGTGCTGCTTAAAGCCAAACTTGGATTTAAGTTAGAAATAAGATTCATGATTCGATTGGGCAAGAAAAAGAAGAGATCTAGCCTATGGGCCCCAATGAACTTCAAATCAACCTTTGAGTCTTCCTCCTCTCATCATTTTTCATCCTAGTCTTCGGCCTCACCATATGTACCTCAACCATCAACCAAGGAAATTCTTCCCACACAACACCAATCATCATTCCACCACCATCAGTTGTTAGTAGTCTCCTAAACCATCTTCATGAAGTTAGGGTTATTCCTCATTCCCCTCCTTTATTTCAATTATTCCGGCATCTCCCACATTTCAACTCTGGGTCATCTATCCCTAAGGTTGGGGAAAGTTTAAATCTTATTTCCCAGAACATAGGGGAGGACAATATGGTTTCTTTAAGTCTGCTCTCGCTTCTACATGATGTTAGAGAGGCGCTCCAGTTAGTTATTGAAAGTACAAAGGTAGACTTGAACGAGATTGACCTCACCCATGTCAATATGTTAAAAGGATGGGCCCCCATAGATGTGTTTGAGTAGATCAAATTTGCTAGCGAGCTCACATCCCCAAATTAAGTTGGTTGATTAAAGATGAAAGCTTGAAATCTAACATAAGAACACAAAAGTTCCTATTTGTTTTTTCCTCTTTCTTTTGTTACCATTGTAATAAGAACTATGTATGACATGATCCTGACAAACCCAAAAATTGTCTGCATTTGACTAATGCAAATGTAGCGGGTGCATAGATATACTAAGACACAACTTCAAGTTCAGTCACCTTTTGAAAAAAATCCTTTTATTTTTGTTTGATAATCCTTGTAATAAGAACTACATGTGGCTTGATCCTGGAAAAACATGTTTTCAGCATATGACCAATGCAAAAAAGTCAGGTATGTAGGCAGTTTGAGATGCATAAAAGTCAGGTATATATATATATCATCCCTTAAGACCAAAACAACATACAACTTGATCCCAACTGACCAATTTTTCAGCATTTGATCAAAACAAACATATCAGGTACATAGGCATCTTAGGAGTTAATCCTAAGACCAGTTGCTTTTTGGGTGTTAACATCCTTTTACCTTAAAGTATATTAAATCTTCCCTTTTAAAAATTATTTTTTAAATAGGAAGAGCTTGACTATAGTGAGGAGGAACTAGTGCCATAAGAGGTTATTGATACCTTTAAGAAAACCAAAATCTTCCTATGGTTAATGCTTCAAGACGCAAATCTTAGGTTTAAACTTCTCCCAGAATTATGAAAATTGGGACCCCTAGCACCTCATATTAGGGTCGTACCCTTATATGCTTACTCCAAGAATTCATTGACATTTTTGCATGAGCTTATGAAGATATGTCTGGCTTTAATACTGACCTTGTTGTCCATTAACTTCCTACTGGCCCAAATTGCCACCCCATTAAGTAAAGGTCTAGATGCCTTCGACCTGAATGGTCTCTTAAGCTTAAAGAAGAAATTCAAAAGCAGCTAAAGGATGGTTTCCTTCTCTTTGTCACATACCCCCAATGGCTAGCCAACATTGTCCTTGTCCCCAATAAGGATGGAAAAGTCCATATGTGCATTGACTATAAAGATCAGAATAGGGCTAGTTCCAAAGATGACTTTCCTTTGCTTTACATTGATGTGCTGATTAATAGTACTGATGGACATGAAATGATGTCCCTAATGGATGGTTTCTTTGGCTACAACCAGATTAAGATGGCTATTGAAGACATGGAGAAGACTATGTTACCATACCATGGGGTGTATATTGTTACAATGTCATGCCTTGTGGCCTCAAGAATACAAGGGCAACTTACCAAAGAGCCATGACTACTTTTTTCCATGACATAATCTACCAAGAGATGAAGGTACATCAAATGATTCATGACAATCTATGTAGATGACATGATCATTAAATCCCATTATCATGAAGATCATCTGGGGAATTTGCAAAAGTTGTTTGTTTAATTGAGACAATACAAACTGAGACTAAACCTGAGCAAGTCTATTTTTGGAGCCTTGCATGGCAACCTCTTAGGCTTCATCATCAGCAAAAGAGGTATTGAGGTTGATCCTACCAAATCTAAAGCTATCATTTAAATGTTGACACCACACATGGAAAAAGATTTGCATAGCTTCTTAGGCCATGTATAGTACATCAAATGATTCATTTCCCAACTAACACCCATTTGTGAGAAGATTTTCAAGTTTCTAAGGAAGAATTCTCTGACCGAGTGTAACATAGATTGTCTTCAGTCTACTTCTGATAGAATAAAGAAATACCTACTTAGTCTGCTAGTGTCAGTCTCTTTAGAACCTTACCAACCTTTGATCCTTTATCTGATTATGCATGATAACTCCATGGGATGTATACTCGAATATCACGATAAATCTAGAAAGAAAGATTACGCCAGCTACTACTTAAGAAAACATTTCAAGGATTACAAAATAAGATATACCCCTCTTAAGAAAACTTTCTTTGCTTTGGTATATGCCACCAGAAGACTACGACATTACTTCCTATTGTATGAAGTTTTTTTGATTTCCCAAATGGACCCCATCAAATATTTGTTTGAAAAATCGAGTACTGCAAGAAGAACGACCTGATGGCTCATGATGTTATCTGAGTTCAACATCACCTATGTTTTGTAGAAAGCCATCAAGAGGCAGACCATTACAGATTTCCTAGCCGACTATTTGGTTTATGGGTCCTTATTTGTCAACCTTGATTTCCTAAACGAGCATATACTTTGTATTGAGGTAGAACATGAAAGGATGGTCCAATGGAAGATGTGCTTTGATGGGGCTGTCAACCAGAGGGGTAATGGGGTTGGGGCAATACTCATATCTCCAATTGGCACTCTCATGCCCATTACAATTCAATTATGCTACCCCTACACCAACAACATAGTAGAAAATGAAGCTTGCATCACCATCTTGAAGGCTACCATCGACCTAGGCATTGATGAACTTGAAGTTTTCAGTAACTAATAACTAGTCATATTCCAAGCTATTAGAGAATAGTTGATCAGAACTACCATGCATGCCTACAAGTCCTTTCCAAAAGGTTTGAATACTTAACCTTTAATTATATGGCCTGGAACAAAAATCAGTTTGTAGTTGCCTTAGCCACACTAGCTTCAATGATCGACATGCCATAGGATGCCCAGGTGCTACCCATTAAAATAGAGTAGAGATCAAAGCCGACTTCAGATTGCTACCATAGATTTGAATAGAGAACCTTGGTTCTTCGACATTAGAAGATATCTTGAAGACTAGTCTTTTTCCTCAATGTCTACCAAGAATGACCAACACGCTCTCAGGAGACTGGCAGCATAGTTTGTTTTACATGGGGAGCACTGTACGAGAAATCCCCACACCACATTCTATTGATATGCATGGATGAGTTTGAAGCCTCCACCATCATAGAAGACATTCACGGAGGAGAGTGTCACCTACACATTAATGGGTTCATGCTAGCCAAGAAAATTCTACGAGTCAGATAATACTGGTCAACCATGGAAATAGACTGCTGTAATCATGTGAAAAGATGTCATACTTTCTAGTCTTATGCCAACATTATTAAAGCACCATCTTTGGAATTACTTTCATAACCCATTCACCCATTGGGTATCCATCAATTCCTTCCTAACATTTCAAAAATTTCTAAGAGCAAGTCAGTAATACATAAGTTAAACATTTGATAAAAAATATGACGACCAAAAGCCACAGGTATACACTCCTCGTCCGGACATCCTTCTAAAAAACCTAGACCTATTCATCCTTGCATGGACTTGGGGAGAAAGACGACTACATGTCCCCTCCAGAATATGGGTAACATGGATAATTATATATTTATACTTTATAGAAGCCAAAGAAACCCTAAGGGGTGTGGGATCCTGATGGGATTCTCATCCTTAGGCTATGGGGCCCATAAACCCAAATAACATCAAAACTATATTAAGATAATTATTTTCAATAATTATAAACTAGCATACCACTAACTACAATCATGCCTTATAACACATTGCAAATGAACCCACAGGATCAAAAAGTAGTAATGAGGCCCTTCCTTATAGATATTTCACAAATATGTCCTTTAACTACACAATATTTTGTAATGATCCTTAGGATGATAAAATAATCACTGTCATTACCCTTTGATCATTAGAATATGATCTTTAGGAACTTAATGAATTGATTGGACTTATAAAACATTTGATAAAATAATTTTTAAAATAAATTTATTTGCATGATAAATTAATTTCAAAATCATTTAACAAACTCTTTATCAAAACCATTGGTACCATTTTTTTTATCTGATAAAATAAAAAATGTCCTAAACTAAATATGTCTCCTACTTTACGATAGTGGATTCCTTGTTGGGCATTTGCACTCTCTCAAGTATCATGTAGGGTATCCAAACTATCCATGATATAGTCTCCAATTAGGCATCACTAGTTGGTAGCTTCAAATAATGAACAAGATAACTTAGAGAAATACAAATCCCTCAGATCTAAGGACAAGTCTATAAATATGTATAACACTTTTCCTAGCAATAAAGTTTTACCAGGTGTGTTCATTATGGATCCCTTTAGTGGATTCATATATGTACCCACATGAAAGCTTAGAGTCTCATTCCAATGACACATCACTCCATCACATGACTACTCTACATGTACCAACCCTATAAGTGATGTGTCTATCACCCATAGCTATAAAGTTTCAGGTCTACAAGAACTAGATTATCAGATCTCTCCACTCATTCCAATGTGTCGGACATCTTACTATGTTACCTAAGAACCACATATCTTATCTCATGAGATCAAATAATTACCTATATTAAGAAATACGTACATGTGATAATGGAATAAAAGGTTCTTATTAATTCAATAAACAAACAAATTTGCTTATATTTTATGTGAATGGATTTGTTAGGACACATTGAAATACCACGTAGGTTTATCCTAGAAGGGGTGAATAGGATTTCTAAATTTCTTTATCCCTTTTTAGATTGTTAGGATTGATTTTAGTTTAATTTTAGTCTTCTTATAATTAAACCAAGTGTGTGTGTGCTACAAAGTGTCTACTCAAGAATATTGTCAAATAGGTGGTGTACGAAAGTAGCTAGAAGCTTAAGAGTAAGGATACAAGCAATCACACAATCAATCTACAACAAGAGATTTATAGTGGTTCAGCACGATGACCTACGTCCACTCTTCTAAAGCTCACTACCGAGTTTAGGTATTTTTCATTTAGATTGCTTAATACAATCTAGGTCCAAAACATACAAAACCTATTCTACTTGCCCTTGGCAAGCTATACAATACACTCAGTGTCTCCAGCAAGTGTGAGCAACTTCCGATGTCTTCGACGGAAGCAAAGCAATAAGAATATATAAATGAATGCAAATAGTAAACAAATATTACCATAATATGGCTGATGTTGCTACTATATCAAGTGGGAGTGCTCCTTATTGAGCTAGTGTACCTTAGATTACCCATAATGCTTCAAGCCTTGGTTCTTGAGTTCCTAGAGCTGAACCAAGCTAGGGTTTCCTCTTGGGACAACCCACAAGTATCTGTCTTCAAGAATACTAGCTAATGGTAGAGAGAGAGAGTAGAGTAGAGAGTGTTTTTTTCAACAAGGTAGTAGGCTTAAAAGCTTAAAAAATAGTGGAAGAGAGGGTTTTGTTGATGTATATTGCCAATTCCATATTGTGAAAAATACACGGAGTGGTAGATTAGGCATGACATGAGAATTGCATATCTTAAGTCAAGTCTGTAATCATCAAGTAGTTGGTTACCAAGATGGAAGATGAGCTCTAAACACTTGAAGCCGAGGATGATCCATTCCCAAGATTGCCAAGGTTCGAAAGCTTGAAGACTTGAGGCTCATCAAGCTTAAGAGAGGTTTGTGAAGGTACATATCATGATGAACATAGGTTAAAAAGTCCAAAAGACATTTACATAGCCTTATGAACTTACCCATGCCTCCTACATAGATTCCCAAGTGAGTGGGAGTAGAAACAAGGCATGCTGGCAGAAAAACAGGGAAATCAGATTGATCTGAACGGGGTCGGATCCATCCACAATTAGCGGATCGATCTGTTACTTACCGGATTAATTTAGAAATGCTTGGGTATCTCAGACTGAGACACCGGATCAATCTAGGGATGCCGGATTGATTCATGCGAATCAATCTGACATAGCCGGATTGATCCGTAATCGTAAAAATTCAAAAATAAAAATAGATCAATGTCTATGATTTTTTGTCCATTGGGGTATATGCCATATCAAGGGTGCACGACTGTGCTCGTCCCCTATAAGTATGAGAGAAGCTCAAATGAGCTCTCTAACACTCAAGA
>JAOXJP010226724.1:0-11433 GCA_025762735.1 Platanus orientalis | reverse complement strand
GATATTTTTAGACTTAGAAAAAAATGAAGACAAAGCGAGAGAATGAAAGACTCCTTGAGGATAACAAGAAGTTGTCCAACAAGGTTCTTGAGCTAGAGGAGAAGCTCAAAACCTTGGAAAAAGGAAAGGATGAGTCCGATGATCAAGACTCACTCATCCTTGAGCTTGAAGACCAAGTTAAGATACTAAATGAGAGGAACAAGGCTCTCAACTTGACCTATGCTCAACTCACAAGGAAGTCCATTGATTACCTCAAGCAAATCAAGGAACTTAAAGAAGATAAGAGGAAGAACATCTCAATGCTTGCTCATGGTAATGACAAATTTGAGAGGATGCTCAAGATGAGAAAAGAACATGGTGATAAATTTGATTTCGGTTATTCCGAGGATATAGCCTCCACATCCATCCATAGACTCAATAATGGTTTTGTAAAAGTCAAAGGATTCAGTTAACCACCTCCACAACCTTCACACAAGGAAAAAGAAAAAGTGGAGCCTCCTAGACCTTCCAAAAGGTCTAACAAGGTTGAGAATAATACTTCTACCTCATTCAAAGGTAAAGCACCAATGAGGCAAGGTAGAGAGTGGGAGAGGTCTATATAACCTCAATCAAGGTCTTATGCTTAAGTGGTTAGGAGTAAACCACAAGTCAACAAAGCATCTTCCTCTAAATGAGCTCAAGGGTTGAGCAAACCCTATTCCTATGCTAAGGAGGCATGGAATAAAGTCCAAGCAAAAAAGACTTCTACTAATGGAGGAGCTCAAGTGAAAGCCTACACTTCTAAGAATGTTAGGACACAACCTAGTCAAAGTAGAAATCCTAGAAGAGGCCCTCAACCCTTCTACAATGAACCATGTAGAAGGAAAACAATGTAATCTCAAGCTCCACGAAGACCCACATTTTCTTGCTACTGTTGTGGCTTGGAAGGGCATATAAAGAGGGATTGTAGAAAAAGGACCAATGACATCCAATCTCAAAGAATACAAACAAATAAATCATCAAATAGGAAGGATGTCAAGAAAATAAACTATTTTCAAAATACTGAAAATAGGAACCTTCAAAGGAAGAAGGATCTAGCCTAACAAAGTGCCAAAAGACAACCATCTAAACCTTCTAAGGTTAAGAGAGTTTGGGTTAGAAAGGATGATCTAAAGTACTTGGTCATCCACACCGCACTAAGAGTCAAAAGCTCATCAAGGTGGTACCTTAATAGTGGGTGTTCTAGGCATATATCGAGTGAGAGAGAGCTTTTCACAAAGATAGAGGAATTATGAGGATATATCACTTTTGGTGATGGAAACACAGCCAAAATCCTTGGGGTAGGAACAATTGAAGCCCCCGTCATTCCTCAACTCACCGAAGCACTTTAAATACAAGGGCTTAAGCATAACTTGATAAGCATTAGTCAAATATGTGACAAAAGGTACAAAGTACAATTTGGGAAGGATGGATATATGATCAAGGATCATGATGAGTATAACATCCTAACTGAAGGAGTAAGGATAAGTGACAATTGTTATGTCATTGATCCTCATTCACAGAAAGAAGACACTTGTCTTTTATCCCAAAAGGATGAAACCAGTCTTTGGCATCAAGGGTTAAGTCATATCAACTTTAGGGACCTTGCAAGACTTAGCAAGAGAGGGATAGTCAAGGACCTTCCTAAGCTAAGTAAGGTTGACAACCTTATATGCAAGAGTTGTCAAATAGGGAAACAAACTAGAGTCTCTCACAAAAAATTTACATCCATTGGGACTACTAGACCCTAGAACTTCTTCATATGACTTGGCCAGTCCAACTATAACTGAAATTCTAGGTGGGAAAAAGTATTTCATGGTCATAGTTGATGATTTCTCAAGATATACTTGGGTAGCATTCCTAAGAGAGAAATTTGAAGCCTTCAAGGAATTTTCCAATATCTACAAATGGATTCAAGTTAAAAAAGATTCAACAATTAAAAGAATCCGTAGTGACCATAGAAGATAATTTGAGAACTAAAAATTCTCTAGTTGGTGTGAAGAGTTTGGTGTGAAATACGAGTTTTCAGCCCCCAAAACTCCTCAACAAAATGGGGTGGCTGAACGGAAGAATAGAACTCTTCTAAATATAGCTATAACAATGCTTTTAAGCAAAAACATAGCTAAGAGGTTTTAGGCTGAGGCAATTAGCACGGCGTGCTATGTCTCCAATCGAGTCTTTCTAAGACCTAGAACATCCAAAACCTCATATAAGTTGTGGAGTGGCAAGAGGCCAACGGTCAAATGCTTTAAAGTATTTGGGAGCACTTGCTATGTTCTCTATGATAGAAAACATCTAAGTAAGTTTGATCAAAAGAGTGATGATACCATGCTCCTAGGATACTCCATGACCAGTAGAGTCTACCGTGTACAACATTAGGACACACTCAGTGGAGGAATCAATCAATGTGATAGTAGATGATCTTGAGGCAACATATGAGCAAGAAAAACTACCTGTAGTGTTGTATGATTATGAGAATGAGAGCTCATCTCAAGTAGAGATTGAAAAATCTCAAGGAAATCAAGAAGAGCCCTCTTCACAATCAAGCTCAGAGGAAGAAGTTGAGGAAATTCAACTTCAACCTAAGGATAAAAGGCTCACCAAAAGACTATCATAAGATGATATTATTGGTGATCCTAACATTAGAGTGAAGACAAGAAGGCAAATTGAAAATATTCTTAGTCACTTATGCTTCACCTCCAAGATAGAGCCTAGGAGAGTTAAAGAGGCTCTAAGTGATCCGGATTGGATCTTAGCCATGCAAGAGGAACTAAATCAATTCCAAAATAATGATGTGTAGTTTCTCACAAAGAGGCTTTATGACAAGAATGTCATTGGAACCAAGTGGATCTTCAAGAACAAGCATGATGAATATGGTACAATGACAAGAAACAAGGTAAGGCTTGTTGTAAAGGGATATGCCCAGATTGAGGGCATTGACTTTGAAGAAACTTTTGTCCCTGTTGCAAGACTAGAATCCATCAGGATCCTCTTGTCTATACCATGCTTTTTAAAATTCAAGCTATATCAAATGGATGTTAAAAGTGCATTCCTTAATGGAATTCTCCAAGAAGATGTATACATTAAGCAACCTGAGGGGTTTGTGGACCCCCATTACCAAACTATGTATATCGACTGATGAAAGCTTTGTATGGTCTCAAATAAGCCCCTAGAGCTTGGTATGAAAGACTCATAAAGTTTCTTCTTGATCACCATTTTAACTGAGGAAGTGTAGATAAGACAATCTTCATTAAGAAACAAAATGGTCATATACTCATTGCTCAAATATATGTGGATGATATCATATTTAGATCTACCAGTGAGGAGATGTCTCATGATTTTGCTCAAACAATGAAATCAGAATTTGAGATGAGTATGGAAGGAGAACTGAAGTTCTTCCTAGGTCTTCAGAAAAGGCAAACTAATGATGGCATCTTTTTGAGCCAAACCAAGTTTGCACGAGACCTAGTTTCCAAGTTTAGATTACGGGAATCCAAACTTGCCAACATGCCCATTAGCACGAGTGACAAGATCACTAAAGACCTCGAGGGAGTAGACATCGATTTCACCTACTACAGGAGCATTATTGGGAGTTTGCTCTACTTGACCGCAAGTAGACCAAACATTGCCTTTAGTGTAGGTGCATGTGCTAGATATCAAGCTGCCCCCAAAGAATCACATCTTAAGGCAGCTAAGAGGATTATTTGATATGTCCATGGGACTATGGACTTTGGGTTATGGTATCCATTTGATACCACATCTGAGATAGGAAGGTACTCAAATGCTGACTGGGCTGGCGATGTGGAGGATCGCAAGAGTATGAATAAAGGTTGCTTTTACATAAGCAACAGTCTTGTCTCCTGGCACAGCAGGAAACAAAACTCTATCTCCTTGTCAACTATCAAAGCTGGATACATTACAGCTGGCAATGAATGCACCCAACTCTTATGGATAAAACAAATGCTTTATGATTATAAGTTAGAGCAAGGCACTATGAGCTTATTTGTAGACAATAAAAGTGTCATCAACATTTCCAAGAATCTTGTCCAACATTCGAGGACAAAGTACATTGACATAAGACACTACTTTATTCGATAATTAGTGAAAGAAAAGATTGTTTATTTGGACTATGTCAAGACCGAAGATCAACTGGCAGATATTTTAACTAAACCTCTTGATTCCAAACGATTTGAGTATCTTCGGAGTGCTATTGGTTTATGCACCATGTAGGGGAATCTTGAGAGATTCTCCCAAGGTCGAGGTGCATTAGGGAGAGAGCCAAAATAGGTGTGCATGATTTGGAGTGGTTAGTGGTGTTTAGTGGTAAAGTTTTTCACCCAAAATTTAAAGAAAATGTAAAAAACCCACTTCCCAAATCGATTGCATAGTTTGCAATCGATTTCACTCCAAACCGATTACAAAAAGCACAATCGGTTAGGGGGAATTTTGGTCCAATAAATTGTATGCGAGTTTAAGAGAACCGTGAAAGGTTGTTCTCTCATTTCTACATTTTCAAATCGTCGTTTGGACTCCCAGAGCTCTCCCCCTTCATCATTTTTTATTCCTCCTCGCCAGAACCTTCTTTTCTTGTTAAATCTATGTCTGTGTGTGATATCATGGCTCCACACATGAAGATGCTGGTTTCTCAAGGTGGTTCCTCATCTGAGCCACCAAGTGACCCTCCTCACAACCCCGACAAGAGGCCGGTCACACAGTCTCCTTTTTAGCATCGGTCAAAGAAGCCTGCGGCATCCTACTCACCTTACAGGGATGCCACGAGCCTCGAGTGGTACAATCACATCTTTTCGAGATGATCCATCATTGCGGAGTGTATGGTTGTGGTACAAACCCTTCGCATTGCATTTTTTATAGAGAAGCTTGAGGGCAAACACTAGATGCCGTATATTTCAGTGTTCTGGCCCGTACAAGAGGAGGTTGTTCACTTATTTTACACGAACATGTTCGATATCAACTTGGAGGATCTCTTGCTTTGGATGGTGGTTTACAACACCCTACTCCATGTCAGTCCCACCATCATATCTGACATCTTCAGTGCCCCTCGTCCATCGACACCGATTACATACCCAATCCATCACCTCACTATGGAGCAGAAGGGAGGGATGGTTCAAAATTTGTGTTGGAAGTTTGTGGATTGGCCCGATCAACTTCTGCACAAGCAGTGCAGGGTGGTGGTTCAAGTTCTTCACCGCATCTTCACCTACAATATACTCCCGACCACATATTAAAGTGCGTTGACAGGTGACACTACTTACTTGATCGACATGTTCTTGAATAACACCCAGATCGATCTACTTACCATCCTCTATCACACTATGATTTAAGCACATGAGGCCACTCACTCCACTGGCAGTCGTCTCCCTTACCCCACCATCATCACACGACTTCTCCAAGCAGCCAAGGTACCCTTCATGGTGACACCTCAGGGACGAAAGGCCACTAAGGTCGTGGGGCATGGCACTCTACAGAAGATGGGTGTACTCGATAGGGCCATGAGACTCATAGCTGGGCCTTCGCACGCACATTAGGATACCATGCACACCTCATCCCTCTCTCTCCTCCATAACCTGGTTAGGAAGGTCACCAAGGTCCTACAGAATTAGCAGACCTTGGCTTCTAACCAGAAGCAGCTGACAGCGAGCTACAACACTGACCACCCTGAGCACCCCATCATCTTAGGCTCAGTGAGTGGATTAGACTCTAGGCCAGAGGGAGAGCCCAGTTTCGAGGTCCAGTCACCACACCTTCGAGCAGATCCTCCTTCTGAGGATGAGGAGGGCACTGCCTCCGGTGCTGGGGTGACTCAAGTGGAGGGAGCCTCGTCTCCATCTGTTACTGCTCATGATGATGATGATGACGATGATGATGATGGTGGTGATGGAGATGACGGAGATGATGACTATGAGGACAATGAGGATGACGATGATGGAGCCAACCAGTTTAAGAGGGTCGATAAAGTTGTTGGTGTCACATATAGTGACTCTGAGTAGTTTTTTTTACATGGGGCTTCTGATGTTAGTACTTTTATTTCTCTCATGTATGATGGGGACATTCCCCTTTGGCCTGTTTATATACTCCTCACATTTGACTGTAGAATACATTGGATGTAGCCCATTGGGCTTGTTATTATTTGGCTTTACCTATAATACATGGTTTTACTTTTCTCTTGTCTATATGTTTCACTATGCATTTCTTTTTCCCGTTTATTGCTTCTATTTGTCAATTCTTATCAAAAAGGGGGAGAGATAGACTAATTCACATTCAAACTTGTGGAAAGTGATAAGAAAGTGAGGGGGAGTCTTGTGTGACTAAGGGAGAGTCACATGACTCATATAGGTCATTTATGAGAGGACATAGACCTAGTGTGTGATGTTTAGTGCTGGTGACATTCCTATAGACCTTGTGAGAGAGCACTAAGATAGGGGAGTTAAAATTTTTAACGTAATCAACCTAAAATGCAAAACAACTCAATTTTATGTATGATGTTCATATATTCTCATGCTTTTACTTTATGCTCATATATTGTATATCTATTGGCCATTTGGCATGAGAAAGGTGGTTGTTTTGTGGTTGTGATTGTAAGGTTATTGACTCTAAGCACAAGTACTGTCAGGAATCATGAGCTGCATTTCTATCTTGTATTTGATGAGTTTATGTATTTGGGCTATGGGGATTCAATGTAATTCATGTTCAAATGTGTATTTGAGTTTTTCCATGTAATTGACAAGGGGGAGATTGTTGATGTATGTCAATCCCATGAGCATATATTGGGCAAGGGTAGTGCTAGGAGTCTTTTATATGTCCTATGTGAAGCTCACAAGTTCGAATCAAGAAGCCAAGAAGGACTCAAGACAAAGGAAAAGCACCTAGAAGAGGCACTACAAGTAAAGTATAATGTATGCATGTCATATCATTTTGTATGCCTAAAAGCAACCCTAGACATGGTTTAGGATCCCCAATGATATCCCAAAAGAATTCCCAAAAGAATGCTAAAATGAATGCCCAAGAAATTCAGGTTACTGTGCAGAACACAGAAGCCAAATCGATTGTACTTTTTGCAATCAGTTTGGCGAAATTGATTACAAAAAGCAAAACCAGTTTTGAGGCAAGATTTGAGCACTTTTTCTCTCAACCGAGGGCCAAATAGATTTGGGTTTAGGAAAATGCCCCAAACCCAAATCAATTTCAAAAAGCCAAATCAATTTAGCCCTGAAACTGTGTTTCTAAATCGATTGCGCTTTCTGAAACAGATTTGGACTCCAAACCAATTTCAAAAAGCCAAATCGGTTTGGGGGGTATTTTTAAGAAAAAACTTTCATGAAAATTTAGGGAACATTTTTGAAATTTGAACCCCATTTTGGTTCATCTAAAGGCACATAATCACTCCCATTTTAACATATGCTCATCCTAAGGCCAAGGATGCTCCTCCCCACTATAAAAGGAGCTTTTCCCTTTAGGGTAAAACACATCCTCCAACACTCCAAGTTTTTAGAGAGAGCTAAAAGGCATTCTATTCTAAGAGTATTCTCCTTTGTGTAAACCACTATTGCCTATTGTTTACTGAGCTATAGTAACTAGCACATACTCTTCTCTCTACTATTTCCTCTCTTCTATTGAGCTACATTCCTACTATTAAGGAGAGGTTGTGATGAGTGATTTTTTCTAAAGGAACTCACCTTTGGCTGAGCTCAAGGAGCACTAGAGCCAAATACTAGGGTTTAGCTCTTGATGAAGGTCTGAGAGATAGTTGAAGGGAGCGAGAGCAAGAGAGCATTTGGGGCGATTTTTTTCTTTCAAATCTTTCTGTTTTGGAAGGTGCAGTTTTCTTGGGCTTTCTATTCTAGGGTGGTCTCTAGTGGTCAAACGGCTAGGGTTGGCCATTTTTTGGTGGTTTAGCCCCTTTGATGGCCCTGCCATCGGTAGGGAACACTGACTTTGGAGTTGGTATGGCAAAATCGTATGCTTTGGCAATCTCAAACCGACAGAGAACTCTTCTTTCAAAATTCCTTTACGGTTTCCTATGGACATAAACAGAGAGTTAGGCTTTTTTTTTTTCTAAAACAGAGATGACGAAAGAGGTGGAAAAATATAAGTTTGCGATTGTCATGAAATTCATGCAAGTTCGGCCTTCTATTGATGTGATCAGATTGAATGTGGTGAAAAAGTGGGGTCTGGTAGAGATTCCAACAATCAGCTTTATGAATGATTATCATGTTTTAATTCAGATGAAGAATGAACGTGATTTTATGCATGGATGGGTTCGTGAAGGAAGAGTCATGGATGGAAACACTTTTCGATTGTTCAAATGGACAAAGGACTTTGATTTACATAAAGAACCTTAATTGGCTCCTCAATGGATTTTCTTCCCAAGATTGCCTTTGCATCTTTATCATCGTGATTGCCTTCAAATCTTTGCAACACGTTTTGGTCATTATCTCGGGACGGATAATGCGACGTTGAACCGGTTGAGAGCCACGGGTGCAAGAATTTGTGTGGAGGTAGATTTGACTGTGGAACCGGTGAAAGGTTTTTTTTATTGTAGTTTCACCTACTAAATGTATTTGGCAAGAGGCAAGATAAGAAAAATAGGGTTTTTATTGTGTGAAATGCTATCGACAAGGACATACGGCTGTGGTCTGTAGGGTTGGGGAGAGGCGCAAGGAAGATGGGAAGCCGAAAGATAAAAGAGTGTGGCAGCGAAAAGCTAGGGGTAGTTCTTCGGGGACCAAAGACGAGAAGGAGTTGGAAGCAAATGTTGAATTACCGGATGATAGATTGCAGGTCACACGAGAGGATATGGATGCAAATGTGATGCAAGTTGCAAATATTGATGAAGCGCCTAATATTATAATTGCAAGGATGACATCAAACATTGAGGGTGAGTCTGCGAAAATTAATCAGTCTGGGAAGGTGCCGAGTATTATAATGTGTGCAGAGATGCTGAAGGACCCTCTCCAGGATTCAGAAAAAAAAAGCGAAAAATCAAAATGATGTTAGTGATGAAGAATGTGAGAAGGTTTGGTGTGATAAAGAAAATGAAGAGGATCTGGAGCTTGTGCAGATGCAAGACAAGGAATTTTCTGAAGTGCCAAGGACCCTGGTTGATGAGATGGCAAATGTAATTTCTGATAATAGATTGCAAGGGGAATTAGCTATGGGATATTCTTCGGAGTGTGAAGATGGAGAAATAATAGGATTAAGGGGTAAAGAGAAGGCCTATGATTCTAAAGGAGTTGATCGATCAGATATAGAAAAATTAAAAATTACATTAGACAAGACGGTGAGGAAATCCCAACGGGTTCACACCCGATTGTAAAAGCTGAATTAATGATCGGAAACATTTTTTATTGGAATGTTAGAGGGTTGGGGACTTCAAAGAGGATATTAAAATCGTTAATTATCAAAAAAGATATTAATATTTGTGCGATTGCGGAACCTTTTGTTGGTAATAACCGTATGGTTGCTACCTGTTCTTTTTTGAATCTCAATTATTTTTGTTCCAATGAGTCAGTGGGTGGCAAGTTGTGGATTTTTTGGAAAGAGTTGAATGAGTTTCAAATGGTGTTTAGTACTTCTCAAATGATTTCAGGATGGTTGTCTTCGGCGAATCAAAGGTTGCATATAACCTTTGTTTATGCTAAATGTTCTTATACAGAAAGAAGAGGTTTATGGGAAGAATTGGAGAATCGACAGTTGAATAATGTGCCTTGGATGGTGATGGGTGATTTCAATGCTATTCGCATAGACTCTGAAAGAATTGGTGGTCATCCTCGGCCATTAATTTCTATGTTAGAGTTTAATGATTGTTTAGATAAATGATGTTTGTTCGATCTTCAAAGTAGTGAGTGTACTCTATCATGGTGTAATGGCCATTTTGGGGTAAACAGAAGTTGGGCGAAGCTAGATAGAGTGGTCATCAACAACACCTTCTCTACTCAGTTTGCTTCGGCTCAGTTAGTCTATTTGAAGCGAAAAACCTTGGATCACTGTCCTATGGTGGTTCATCTAGAGAGACCTTTTTCATTATATGGTCCGGTTCCTTTCCGTTTTCAAAATATGTGGTGCTTACATGAGACTTTTTTAGATTGTGTGCAGGAAGCTTGGGCTAGACATGATTCCGGTTCAGGCTTACATAAACTGGCTACAAGACTCAAGAGAACTAAGATTGCTTTACATGCTTGGAATAAGAATGTTTTTGGCAGGGTTGATGAGAACTTAAAAACTCTTGAGGAGCGGTAGGAAATTTTAGAAAACCAGCTGCAGTTGAGATATTCTGAAGAAAAAGAAGTGGTTGATGGAAGGAGATCAGAACACTAAGTTATTTCATTCTGTGATTAATCAAAGGCATAAAAAGGCTCATATTTCTCGGATGGTACAACATTTGATAATGCAGAGTCTGTCCATTTGGGAGCTGCACAATATTTCCAAAATTTCCTTTCCTCATAGTGTGAAGTGGTGCAAGCTGACTTATCCAACTTGATTGATCCAGTTATTTCGGAAGCTGAAAATAATATGTTGTGTGCTAAGCCGATAGAGATGGAAGTGAAAGAAGCAATTTTCTTAATTCCTCAGCAAAGCATTCTCGGCCCTGATGGGTTTGGGTTTGGTTTCTACATAAAGTGTTGGGAGATCATTAAAGATGACGTTATTGAAGCTGCCAGGGAATTTTTTAGGGGCGGCCCTTTAACCAGGTTCTTTAAGTCATCCTTTATTGTTTTGATTCCGAAAGTGCCTGATCCTACCAGTTTTGATAAATTTCGGCCTATTAGTTTGTGTTTAGTGGCCTATAAGATTTTTTCAAAAATTATTGTGTCTCGTTTGAATCAGGTTATTCATAAGTTGGTATCCCATGAACAAGGTGCTTTTGTTCCGGGACGCAGTATTTTTGAAAATATCATGCTTGCCCAAGAGATGGTGCACTCCCTTCATAGGAAAATTTTGGGTGGTAATGTCATGTTAAAAATAGATATGGCTAAGGCTTATGACAGGGTTGATTGGAGTTTTCTCTTGGAGGTTTTAAAGTCTTTCAGCTTCTCTCATAATTTTTGTAAATTGATTGGTGAATGTATTAAGTCTCCATGGTTTTCTGTGATGATGAATGGGACTTTTAAAGATTTTTTTCACTCTACTCGGGGGCTTCGACAAGGGGATCCTTTATCTCCTTATTTATTTATTATTATGGAGGAGGTGTTAACAAGGCTGCTTAAGAAAAATTTTGAGAATGGTCAAATTAGAAGATTTACCCACCTGATGGGGGACCTTTAGTTTCTCATTTGTTGTATGTTGATGATCTATTGATTGTTTCCAATGGGGGGAAAAATCTATTAAGAGACTTGTTGAAATTCTTACCACTTATGAAAGGTGGTCGGGTCAAAAGATTAATCGTGAGAAATCAGT
>JAOXJP010226723.1:0-11434 GCA_025762735.1 Platanus orientalis | reverse complement strand
GTTAATGGTACCACATCAGACCTTTCCTTGGTACAAATCGATACACCTCTTATGGAATATCTATCATGATTCTCACTAGGGAACTCTAATGGGATTCTATTTTGATATTTTTTCCGGGCAACAAAGGCCAGTCTATCTGAAATGAGAAGGATATTTACAATGGGCCTTCTATTTACATCTCACGTGCAAGCCAGATTCTCTTTGGATCCACAAATGGATACCTATACTTTATGATGGGGGATGGTGGCAATAGAAGTGATCCTTACAAATTTTCCCAAAACAAGAAATCCTTGCTTGGGAAGATTATGAGGTTTGACATAGATAACATAGCAAGTGAGTGTCAGGGCATAACCGTTTGACTAGGAAAGTACATTTTATTTTCTATTTTTAGAATTATCAATGATTTTATGAATGCTCTTTTCTTTGTCAATGCTATTTTAAATGTAAAACTCTGTTATATTTGGTTTCTTCATCTTGTTTGCTTAAAGAAAACAAACATAATATTTGAAGAAAAAAAAGAATAGATAGTACACTTACGTTTATTCAATGGATGTGTTATTTCTTGGTTTTATGGCACTATGCTTCATAAAACATGACTGTTTTGTGGCCATTTTATAGAATTTTTCCTTCATTTAATTTGTATGAGTTGATCACATGGAACTCTATTATTTGGGTTCCATGATGCATGTCAATTACATACATACATCAAGGGAGCCCTATATAATTCATTTTGTTACCTTTAATTCAAATTTAGATCTATTACATATACAATGTTGCCTTCATCAGGGAATATATATATATATATATATATATAGAGAGAGAGAGAGAGAGAGAGAGAGCGTTTTTTAAACGCTACAAAAGGTGTTTTTTGTTATAGTTGGAGGTTAGCTTACAATGGGGAAGCGGACGCAATCCTCTTCGTATTTTGGGCTCTTGTGACTGAGAAGGTAGAAAAACGTCTTGCTTGCTGGAAATGTTCTCAGATTTTCTTGGGTGGTAGAATTACCCAAATTAAAGCAGCTTTAGCTAACATTCATGTCTTTTAAATGTCGATTTTTAAAATTCTTGCTAAAATTGTTAATCATATTGAGCGAAATTTTCTTTGGGAGGGAGGTGGGTTGAGAAAATACCATTTGATTAAATGGGAAGATGTTTGTCAAGCAAAGGAAGTTGGTGGTTTAGAAGTTGAAAATATCATATTAAAAAATAGATCTCTTTTGAGGAAATGGATTTGGAGATTTGTTTCTAAAGATGGTCTTTGGAAATTTCTCTTATCTTGTAAATATGGTTTAAATCTCAGTCCCATGAATTTTAAACTTTTAATTCCATCAAACTCATACTTAATATGGAAACAAATCCTTGAAACCCTTCCTTTTATCAATCCCCATCAATGCTTAAATCTTGCTAATGACAATATAATTAGTTTTTGAAACGATATTTGGTGGGGAGGTTTACCTCGTCTCTATTTTCCTATACTTTTCTGTATCTCTTCACAAATGAATTCTCCTATTTTAGAAATTCTCATGGAATTTTATCTTCTAGTCTTTACACAAATTTGAGGAAAATTTATTTAACTCTCTCAAATATTTTCTTAATAATGTGAATCTTTCTCATGATACTTCTAACAAAGTTACTTGGTCTCTTGATCAATCTGGTTTCTCCACACAATCCTTCTTCCCATCCTTTCTATCATGCACTTCGCCTTATTAGGCAATTTTTTTTTGGTTTTGCTTGACTCCGCCTTGTGTCAAAGCTTTCTTATGGATTGATTCTCTAAATCAGATGAACACTATGGAGATGCTTTAAACAATACGGCCTTACATGTCATTATCCACTCATATTTGTCCCCTTTGCTTGAATGATGGGGAGACTGGAGATCATATTACAGCTCATTGCTGCTCTTCTAGAGTTGTTTCGAACTATTTCCAAAATCGATTGAATATGTCTTGGGTTAGCTATGATTTGGTATGAATTCTCTTTGACCGAATAGGTGCAAATGACGTTAGGGGTGGCCACATCAATGCCACAAAAGTGACTTACACTTTTTGGGGGGCACTTATCACTTTTGGCGTTAATGTGTCAACCCTTGACTAGTCCATTTGGACCTTGTCCACTCTTGGGTTATGCCTAACTAAGAATTTGTTGAATCTCATTAATCAATGGAATGGTTGGTTTCTTGATATTATTAGGAGAAAATTTTGGACAATCATTCTTCATGGAGTTTGCTAGGGTTTATGGAGAGAGCGGCACAAAAGAACTTTTGATAGGAACTCAAAACACTACATGGAGGTTGTTGTTTCTATTGTTTTGGATGTTGCATTATGGGATTCAACTTCTTTGGAGTTTCAACATTTCTCTCTCAACGACCTTATCAAGGATTGGCCCTCATGTCCTTATTCTTCCTCTCTATCTTTTGATCAATTGAGTTGATGCCTTGTTGTATTTTATTTATATTATGTTTTTTCCTTTTTTTTCTTAATAAAATCAGTTATTGGTAAATGAAAAAAATCAAAATTGCAATAGTTGAACACAAGTTTACAATGTCCTTCATCCAATAGGCATTGCTATTTTGCTGACGAAGACATCTAATTTTAAAGTAAAGGCTTAATGGGATCCACGTATCATCCATGTTGTGACCTTAGACCCATGTCCGACTTTTATTTGAGGCTTTTAAGGCGACTTTTAAGAATACTTTTCCAAAGCCAAGTGGAATTTGATCGACTTAATCACAAGGAAGTTTTTCCTTGAAAAATATCTAGCTCTTAAAGATTTGGACCCACAAGACTTGATTCGCTAAGAATGTCATGGATATTGTTTTTAATAGGAATGCAGAGGTTTTTTTTTAAAAAATTTAGGACCTAAATAAATTTATTTGGAATAAACTTCTCAAGAAATCAAAATAGTTTGGATTTTGTTTTTAATAGGAATGCAGAGGTTTTTTTTTTTTTTTTTTTTTTAATTTAGAGACCTAAACAAATTTATTTGGAATAGACTTCTCAAGAAATCAAAAGAGTATGTTTACATTCTTTCCTTTCAATTAAGTAGTAATTTAATGAAAAGGGTACCACTGGTTCAACTGTTGATAACAGTCAAAATGTCCACAGCCTGCTGGCAGATTGTTCACCTTGTGCATTGAAAAGAATAAAATAAAATAATATACCTATTTTTATTCAGCAACAGTTTTCCTATCACTGTGTGGGTGAAACAGGAATAAGAAACTTTGATAGCTTGATCAACACAGTGAGATATCTCGCAAGATGTATGGATTTCATTTCCTTTAAATATATGGAAATACAAAATAGTGATACATAGGAAGAATGGAAAGATTTTAGAGAAAACAAAAAAAAAATCAATTCAAATTCCCATAATGTGAAGGGGTTTATCACTTGCAAACTGACCCCAATATACAATCTTATAATTTACAAATATTACTTTCCAACTTAATAAATAAGCCCTGGTCTCATACAGAGAGGGGGCCCTATTACGCAGCCGACGGCGCGTTGGTATAGTGAACAACGCCAGTCTCCGACAACGTGGCCAGTAACGTCTGCAGGTTCACCTTCTCCACCGGTGCCAGTTCAGCCTCGCCTTCCGTCCCCTTGTAGTCTAGAGACTCGTCGTTGTATATGTCCCACCATTTGTTCACAAGCATTTTTATGTCTTCTCTCTGCATGTTATCTTCCTTCCCCGTATACCTCCACGGCTTTGATCCCTGTTTTCTCCAAACAAACAGAATACTAAACAAGGTTAGGTTCTGCACGTATAGACACTAAGAAGCCCCTGGTTACTATGTAAAATGATTATTGCAGGAAAGGACATACCGCAGCACAGTAGTGAACGACTTTCACTTTGTCCAGCTCTACGTTCTCCGGGTGGCGCCATAACATTGCCACCACAAGATTGTAGATCAGAGGGATGGGTTTGTAAATATCTCTAAAGAACATGTTCAGAAAGTCCTGCAACAATAAAGGGTGGGGGGTGGATTTTATCAGAATTAGGAAATTAACGGATGCGGAAACAGATTTTTTAAATTTAATCAAAGCTCAATTAGAGATGTATATGATTTTGAGCCCGTTACCTGCTCGGCAAAAGGGCTGGGAGGGGTGACTTGGAGGGTCTTCAAGAGATCCTCACATGTAGAGATGCTGGGCTCGAACAAGAACATGCCGGCGTTGAAGTAGAGGGAAGGTGCTGGACCCATCTCGGCGGTCCACTTGACCTTGTCGGGACACTGCTGGCAATATCCAATCTTGAACTGAGGGGTGTGGCTCCATGTCTTCTCGCAGAAACAGTCCTTGACGGCGTAGAAGTTGCCATTCGGCAAATCGAAGAGGTGATCTACGTTATCAAACACTTGGATGTCCGCATCCAAGTATATCATCTTGCTGTACTCCACAAACTGCATACAACCCCCATAACACCATCAGTATCAATAATTCACCCAGGAAGTATTTAGAGTCCATCAAAACAGGGTTCACAAAATCCTGTTTTTCTGATCAATTTTCTCACAAAATGATGAGAAAATCTTCGAACAAGCAAGACACCGAGAAGGTTCAAGCAAACCTATTACAATCCCTATCCGTTCTAAGAAGAAGGATGAGACAAAGAAGCAAAAGAGACAAATTAAGAAATCTGTCTTTTTATACCATCGTTATCTCCTAGAGAGCGAAACAGAGTACAAACCCGTGCATGCGTTTGTGATTACACATGGACGCTAAATTCGGACATGCGTAACAAAGAAAGAAAGAAACAAACGTACCTCCCAAATACGCAGTTTGGAGTAGTTGATGACGTAATACGCCATGGCGAATTGAGTCTGATTCTCCGGCGGGTGCACCGGCACTATTTCCCTAACGATGCATCCCTGAGACTCAAGAATCCGGCGGTGCTCCTCCGGTACGTCCGGCAAGACGGCCACTACTAGAGGGTAAGCGCTTTTCACCTTTCTTAGGCCCTTGGCTAAACCCACCGCGCCTTTCACATAGTCTCCGTTTCCTGCCAGGAACGTTACATAAGCTCTGCTCGCCAGACACGCCGGTTTGTTAAGACCGGCGGTCTTGGTGTTGTTGCTAACGATGTTAAGAGCCATGCTGGGTCGGAGAAGGATTCGAAACAAGAAAAACTAAGAACGATTTTGCAATGAGAACGTAAAAATACAAGACAGAAGATCTGTGATTTGGATGTCCGGAGGAATGTGGGTTTGGTTTGCTTAAATAGGCTATGAAATTAGATTAAAAAAAGAAATAAAAAAAATCCATTTCCGATGATCTCAGACGTTGTTCGTACACGTGGCGGAAAAATTATCTAACGGTGATACGGTTTTCAAGAGGAAAGTTCTTGATTTTTCTAACAAGTGGGAGCTGGGAAGACACTTGAGGCTCTGTACCATGCCTCAGTTTCATAGACGCGTGTAGGTACTCATCAGCCGTTTCCTTAGTGGGCGGGTTTTCTTCCTTATTAAAATGGGAAGGAATGATCTCCAGTTGCAATGGAGAGCTAACACGCCAGAGCCAATCATTACTCGACAATCAAGAAGGGTGTTGAATTAATTAAACCTTAAAAAATTATTATATTACCAAAATAGCCTTTGTCAGCATAGTGTCTTTGCTGGGTACGTACTGCCGTATTATATCTATATTCAGACTGGAGAATACTAAAACCCTGTGTGAACTGTGAAGATTTGGTGTTCGTACTTGGTGTGGGTCGGCTAGAGATGGGCCCCGGACCTATTCCAAGACATCAAAGGCCACGTTGGTGATAGGTAGAACCTTATAAGACAGTAATTTTAGTTAGGGGGTGGTAACGAGTCAAGCTAGATTGGCTAAGCCTGAAGCTTGGTTCACCGTGAGTAGTCAAGCCCGAGCTTCATTTTAAGCTCAACAAACCTGGATTTGAACTTGTTTTCTAAGTGAGCTTGAGTTGAACTTCACCAAGCTTAGCTTGTTAAAAGCTCGGTCTATAATATATATATGTATATATATATATGTTGACAGTTTGTTGAGTCTAATTTTATGAACCCAAGTCAAGCATGAACTCAGCAATTGAGGCTCGTCGTGAACCTTAGCCAAGCCTCAGTTTTAACTTCATGCTGAATTTTAAAAACTAGACTGCCACCCTAATTTAGATTAAGCCCTTTGCACTAAAAATTAGGTGAGAACGAATCTTGTGAGAACAGTGAAAATGGCATCAGGGTGCGGATACATCAGTCCCGAAAAGTGACAAGTGTTCCCCAAAAAGTGCAAATCACTTTTTGGTACTAATGCGTCAGCCCATCTGGTGCCGTTTTCACGATTCTCACGAGATTCGTTTTCACATAATCCAAGCCCAGGTCTTTGACGTTCTTTCTAGCAAGGCCATATCTTAAGCACTTTAATGTTCTTTCTTGACCATATCTTAAGACATCTTTTAGTATGGGTATGGGTTCATTGACTGATGTGACTTTTTAAATTTTCCGTTCTAAGTTGTACCTAATATCCTAAGTGTCAGTAGCTCCTCTTGAGGACGATATGATGCCACGTGGCAAAAAGTAATCGAAAACCAAGAGGGGGATCCTTCCCCCCGACCTAGACGATGTTGCAAAACGGATAATATAATGTCGGCTGTTAAAGATAGAATTTGGACTTAAAAAATGTTGACCGCAGGGTTTGCCCCTGAAATTTCGAAGAAGCTCAGTTTCACGTTATCGCATTAACTGCCTCCTGGAAGAAGGGGAAGTTTACAACCGACTTCCCAACGGTCAACTAATCCCAACTGACAAAAACTGGGACTATTCCGCCTGCAACCAGAGTTCATCCCAGTGGGGCAGATCCAACTGGTGCCGGGGAATTTAGGGCGCAGAATTTTTTTTGCATTACCTTTACGTTGCTGCTGTCTCCCTCTCTCTCAATCAATGCATGTATCAGTCAAAGTCATACGGTTCTCATATCCATTGTTTGGAATAAAGATATACGAAATGTTGTTTTCAAGAACATTCTTTGTTGTATACTTGATGATCCGGTTAATAATATTATTAGATTTTTGAGATTCTTAGTGTGGGCCACTTTAGAGTTTTTGCCTGGATGAACAATATATAGCCTGGTTAATTACATGAAAAGAGTGCATTTCAGTACCAAAATAGAATTAAGTATTCTAAACCCCCCTTCCCTTTCAAGAAAATAATAAGTAAAAGGCTTGATACGTATCACTATGGTGAAATAAGGTATAACTCTACTGGCAACAAACGATGAATGTTTAGATAATGTATACTAGTTTGATGATATATATATATTTCCTTTTGTATCTGCATTATATATATATGTGGTATATTTCAAATTGTTTAACTTTAATAGTGTCAAATGACGATGTCAAGTTGTTGGGTTTTCCAAAATACTACTGGATAGATGGATCCATACGTAAGGAATTCACCACTCCTATACTGAGAGAATGTGTCCAAGATTATCTATCATATTAATTGGAATAAAAAAAGGCATCCAAAATTGATTTGAAGAGTCTAGATGATATATGAAGATTCCTTTTCAAAATAAACTATCTCATGCAGCACGTCTATGGCGGTGGAGCCCTGCAAAATGTGTATGAACCCCATCCCCCTTTGTGTTTGGGGCATTCCATGGCATGGAAGACTGTGGTGCAGAGGATGTGAGTCCCACCACACTTTTATCCCTTGTAAGAGAGCACGCGGAACATATACGCAGTCAAAGACTATGGGCATGTAGCTTAGGGGCTTAGCTAGGTAGTAGGATTCTAAGTAGGGTAACAAACATGTCGGATTATAATTTTGGAATTGATCCATATTTGGTCCTCTTAAGACAAATATAGATTTAAGTGGAGCCATTTTAATTAATTATCTAGTCTGTCGATTATAATCGAATCAAATGTGGATCTGTAATAATATATTGTGACTAAATATTTGAATTTGTGTAATTTAACACACACAAATACATATGCAAAAACACACACATCTAATCGATCGTTATAGATTATAAATTATACAGTGATCTTGTAATTTAAGATGTAGTTTTTGTAATCCGATATCTGGCTCAGGATCAATAAACAAATACAGAAATGGGTCTTGGATATTTTCTCGGATATATAGATGATACAGATCTTTGAGAACCCTACTTGACCCGCATACATGGTTTAAGTGGAGCTGGCTGAGCTCCCCTTTAACCTCTGTGAGATCCAAACCAAATAAGCTTTATGGGTGCCATAAGACTACTAATATGTAATGTAGTAAGCCAGTATATGGCTTACATTTCTGGGGATGAAATTAATCTCTTAATCACAGTATGTTGATTGAATTATATTCACATTCCAAAGAGAAGAGTTGGAGGATTTTCTTATACGCCGTTGATGAGATCTCAAGATGTTACGGGAATATGGTTTATGAAGTAAAACTATATATATATATATATATATATATATATATATATTGAAATCGTGTACTACGACTTGAAGTCTAGTAAAGTCTGGCATCATCCATAATGCAACGCCAATTCCCAAAAAATGCAAAAAATAAATTTGAAAGAGATACCAAATTCAAAACCATCAAAAGTCAGCTTTTGGTGTGGGGACATGATTCATATCCTCTGCGCTTGCTTACGGTGCACCACCGTGATGAGTCACAGACACTAAGGGGGGTGGGCCCTGCAAGATGTGTATGGGCCCCACCCCTCTTGTGTCTGTGACACACTGTAAGAGGATATGGCTCCATGGGACACGGGGGACAAACAAATTGAGTGTAGCAGATCCTTTTCTTACTTGAATGGGTGTCGTGGGAGAGGCCCTGCAACTGATATGATATTTTAAATTTGCGTGTTGAAGTGGTACACTTGTACTCTTAAGTGTCAAGTATCTACTCTTTGGGGCGGTGTTTCGCCACTTGGCAAAAAGTCCCCTAGAACCAATGGGGTCATCCTTAAATTAAGTTAGTGTCGGCAGGTTACCTATTTATAAATAATTTTTGGATTTGAATTTGGCTTATTAGAATTGGTTTTCCTACCCCTAGAATTTGTTGGAAGCTCAGCTTCCTAGCATTAAGTTCCTTTACCACATGACCCACACGGTAACCATTTTCCCATAATTTGAAAAAGTATGGAGGAAATAGAATCTTAATGGGACAGGTGGCAACATAGCAGATACGGCGAATATTTTTCTTGCAAATTCTAAAGACAAATCCGATTAAAAATAAGAAATAATAATAAAAAAATGTAATTGCAAAGATTAATTTAGTTACATTTCTTGATAACCCGGCTAAAAGATCTTAGATTTGTTAAGGTTGTTGTTGATGGCCAATCGATAGCTTTTGTCGGTTGGACGGTTGTGTGGTTACTAAGACTTTGAACCTTATCCGGTATGACTGGAGAAACCAATCCATGCATGACAGAAAGTCCGATGAAAAGTCTTTGTAAATGTATTCATTGAATGAGGGTGTTATGGTAAATATACAACAAATTTTAGCCAATATTTATCAAAATACCCTATGCTTTCAATTTCGAGGCTGAAACAATACCTAAGCAGTTTCATCAACTTGCCACTTTTACGTAAGAAACCATGACAAAATTGAACTTAAATCAAGAAGCAAGGGTGAGAGTCCTTAATCCCATATGGTTACCTGTTTTCGGAAGCTAGATTTTACATAGTTTTTCAACAATTAGATTTTATATATACGGCTTTGCTGGTGAAAGAAAGTAACATCCATAGGTTTGAAAACTGGACTGGATGGGCCAGTCTAATCCGATTTAATCGAAACCAATACCCTAAATGGTTCTATAGAAGCTTAAAACCGTGATATGATATGCTAAAAACTACATATAACTAGTAAAATTGATCAAAACCGATGAAAACTGGGGGGTTCTTTTCAAATTCGGTTTTAATAAAACCAACATTTTTAAAATTTTTGACAAATTTAGAATTAAAAAAATTAGAAATGTGTCTTTCCAAATTCCAATCCCACATTTCATGAATTCTTTTTATTTTTTGGTATTTTATTACTTTTACTTATATTTGAGGTCAACAGCGGTTAAATCATACAAACCGATTGTCAACCCCGGTTGGACCTGAACCATCTATCTTAATAGTTTGATGGCTGGTCTGGTTCAATGACAGGTCCAATTCTCAAAACTATGGTAACACCAAATTTCATTAGAAATTAAAATAAGAATAGATGCCAAAAAAAAGTAAGTTTGTTACCAAGAATGGCATATACCAATTCTTTAAAATCAGATTTCGCATAGGCATCATGAGAGCAAATCCACTGCAACAAGCTTAAATAACGTTAAACAGAAACTGCATGCCCTAAAACAATGACATCTATATTAATAAATTGAAATTTCAACATTGGGTCAGAGTTTTAATACACCTGTTGCATTGCAGACGTACAAGTGAGCCCACTCATAACCAGTTGTCATTGTTTTGGGGCAGTTTCTGTTTAATGTTATTTAAGCTTGTTGCAGAGGATTTGTTCTCTGGCATCATTCATTTGTAACTACTTAGTTTTCAATAAATCCTTAGGATGTATATGCCAAAGATTTATTGTAAACAAGTGTATATTCTAGAACCAATTTCAATTCCTCAAAGATATGTTGTGGCAAATTTTGCTGTGGCTTTTTTGTAACACCAATAAATAAAAAAAAAACCATACCTTTTGTTCAAGCTACAAAAGGCTACTGCAAATTTTGCTAGTTGCCACAGTTGATCCTTGCTGATTTCAATTTATGAGAAATTGTGGAGATGAGTAATGCTAGGTATCAGCTGTGGCAGATTTTTCTGTAGTTTTTGTAGCATGAATAAAAATATTAATGACAAAAAAACCCATGTAAAAAGACCAAAAAAAAAAAAAAAAGAGAGATGAAATCCTCTACAACTCAAAATCACCCTACATTTTACAGTCACAAAAATGGCTATTATTTGACACCCTGGAGATTTTAATTTTAAATTTCAATCAAATCACAACAACCTTTGTGACTGATATGAGCTTTTGGACTGTCGAGGGATTTGGAGCTGTAAACTTTTTCCTATCCCAAAAATACCACAAAAGATTGTGTCTGCCTCCCTTAAAGAACTCTAACCTCCACTGGCATCAGGGGGTAGACACATCAGTGCCGAAAAGTGATAAGTGCCCTCCCCCCCCCTCCAAAAAAAAAGTGTAAATTACTTTTTGGTGCTAATGTGTCTGCCTTCTGACACCCAGCGGAGGTTAGCATTTTTAAGGGAGGTGGACACAATCCTTTCTCCAACAAAAACCCATGTTAAAAGACAAAGAAAGACCCATGCTTTTTGTTCATGCAACAAAAAGCTACAGAAAAATTTGCTACAATAGATCTTTGTTTGTAAAACTACAAGGTAGGGGCGGGCATAGGTTGAGCTGGCCCTAGCCCAACCCTCAAATTGATTTGAAAAAGCCTGACCCGAGCTAGGCCCAGCGAGGGCTCAAGCC
>JAOXJP010226722.1:0-11434 GCA_025762735.1 Platanus orientalis | reverse complement strand
GCCTCGCCCGAGCACTTAGGGCTAGAAAGGTGAAGGTCCATAGCAACTCCCAACTGGTGGTTGGACAAGTACAGGAGGAGTATGGGGCGAATGATGGCTGGATGAAATGATACCTCGCCATAATGGAGAAATAGAAATCCTGGTTCGAGCACTTCAGCATAAAGTGGGTCCCACGGGGCGATAATGGAGAAGCTGATAGGTTGGCCAAACTTGCGTCATCCACTACTGAGGACCTAAACCCCATGATCCTCGTTAAGCGCCTGCTTGAGTCCAGTATCAAAACAGGGGAAGAAAGAGAAGTCAACATGGTAAGCCCTGAACCCGAATGGGCCGGCCAGATCATAAGGTTTTTGAGAAATAGTGAGTTACCTAAGGATAAGGAAGATGCCAGAAAAGTCCAGGCAAGTCGGTATCTATTCATCGGCAATACTCTCTACAAGAGGAGTTTTACTTCCCCTTCTTAGGTGCTTGTCCAAGGAGGAAGTTGACTATGTGCTCAGAGAGATACACATGGGGATCTGTGGGAGTCACTCGGGAGGCAGAGCAATGGCCCACAAAGCGATCAGGGCCAAGTACTATTGGCCATCTATGTGAAAAGATGTCGCTCTTCTCGTCTAAAAATGCAACAAATGTCAGAGATTTGCCAACATTCCTAAGGTACCCACAGAGGAATTGGTCCTGATAGCAGGGCCCTGGCCCTTTGCTTAGTGTGGAATCGACATAGTTGGGGCACTCTCTATGGGAAAAGGACAAATGAGGTTCTTGGTGGTGGCCATCGACTACTTCACCAAATGGGTGGAAGCTAAGCCTTTAGCGAAGATTATCAAGAAGAATATATGTGACTTCACATGGAGGTCCATCATCTGTCAGTTTGGAATCCCTCAAGTCATCATCAGCAACAATGGCAAGCAATTTGATAATGCTCGATACCAGGAATTCTATGAGGAGCTTGGTATCAAGAATCACTTTTCATCCCCTGCTCATCCCCAGGCCAATGGCTAGGTGAAGGTCACAAATCGAACACTCCTGGGCATAATCAAGAAGAGGCTTGACAACTCTAAAGGCCTTTGGCCAGAGAAACTCCCAAGTGTCCTTTGGGCATATCACATCATAGTAAAGACTCCAATGGGGGAAACGCCATTCTCGTTGGCATTCGGGACCGAGGTAATAATACCAGTCGAGATTGGGATGACCATGCATAGAGCAACCGACTTTAATTTAGAGAAAAACAAGGAAGGCCTTAGAGTCAACCTTGACCTATTAGCAGAGAAAAAAGATGAAGCCACACTTCGGACAGCTGCCTACAAGCAAAAAATGACCAAGTATTACAATTCTTGAGTCAAGACAAGGAGATTTGTAGTCAGGGGTTTAGTACCTAGAAAGGTGACCCTAGTAACCAAGGCCCGACAGAGGGAAAGCTGAAACCAAATTGGGAAGGACCTTACCGGGTGACATGCTACAATAGGTCTGAGATCTACCACCTAGAGACGATACAGGGGGAGACCTTACCACAACCTTGGAATGTAGAACATTTGAAAAAATAAGATCAATGAAATTGATGTTATCATTCTAACTGTTGAAATGATCTGACTATGCAGGAATGACAAAGTTTTAGGCCATTGTGCCTAGGCTACAAGACTAGCCCCAGGTTACAATACTAACCCTCAAGTCACAAGATTGACCCCGAGCCATAGGATTGGCACACCTCTCCAACTTAGGCTATAAGACTAGCCTTGGGTTACAAGACTAACCCTCAGGTCACAAGATTGACCCCGAGCCACAAGACTGGCACACCTCTCTAACTCAGGCTATAAGACTAGCCCCGGGTTACAAGGCTAACCCTCAAGTCACAAGATTGACCTCGAGCCACAAGAATCACCTCTCCAACTCAAGCTACAAGACTAGCCCCAAGTTGTAAGGCCAACCCTTTGGTCACGAGGATGACCCTGAGTCTTAAAATCAAGCGACCTCTCGGTTAAAAAAATGCAAAGCGAGGAAGAAGCCTCATAAATCCACGAGAAGAATCCAAGTCATGTTGAAAGTAAGACATCACAACCTAAGTCGACTCGCCTTCACCAAGTAAGTACATCTACATCCCCTAGCATATGACTAAAGCCTATACATGTATTTAAAGATATCCGGTGGCACTAACAATGAAAGGCTAAAAAGAGTGTTACCGGGAACCCTTATTTACCAAAAATTGCGAGGGACCTGGCAGGACCCTATATTATTACTAAGGTGATCCCATACTTAGAAAACTTTTGTTGGTTAAACTACTTATATCTATCATCAAAGAACTAACCCCAAGGGATCCCTATGCTTCGAAAATTTTACGTCCAACCTCCCCACTTGAGAAATCGTCAATTACCCTGGGGTGTATTAACACTTAGATAAATTTTGGGGCTACTTACCCCTACCCACTTAAGTACACATAGGAAACATAAGAAGAAAGCACCACGATACACACCAACACTTAGAAAATATTTCAAAAAAAATATAAAAGACACACAAATGGGGACAAAAGAAAATTCATTCATATAGAAAAATATTACAAGATTTCACAAAAAAAAAACAATTATTGAGGGTTACCATCCCCCATCGTCACATCTCCCGAGATAGCTTTTTCTAGGCTAGCCTCCCTGGGCACAGTCACCGCTAGCCTTCGACCGCACCCTCAGTCGCTACACCTTGGTCTCCCTCGTTGGCCCCTTCGTTGACCATGGTATCACCCTGGCTGACCTCTTCTTCCTGCTCACTTTCGGCCTCGGGCTCATTAGGCTTGATGGACAAGAAGTCCAAGTCAGGGTACCGCTCGGCCGCTAAGTCCCAGAACTCATCGAAACCCTCCCAGAAACAATTGGCTCTAACAAGGCTGAAAGCATCCGAGACCAAGTACTTGGCTTCGGTCACCCTGGAGGCCTTCTCCCACATCTCTTGCCTTTCTCTCTCCCTCTCCGCCTCAGCCTTGAGGTGTGCCCATTCCAGGGTATCTTCTACAGCCCTTTTCATTGAGCTCTCGACGGCCGTTTTGAGATCATTTTCGGCCCAAATGTGTCGATTCTTCTCAGTCCCTAGCTCATTCCTAGCCCGAGTAATGTCCCTCTCAGAGTCTTGTAAGAGAGCGCTTAAGTTATTGATGCGGGCCTCCTGCTCAGTGACCTTTATGGCCATGCTAGAATGAGAGTTCTCAGACCATTTCAGCTTTCTCTCTGGGTCAATAATTATGGTCCTAGCCTCCTCTCTGATGGCCTTGTTCTCATTCCTTGTTTGGGCGAGACTGTTCAAGTGGTCGGCCCTGACCTTCTCAAAGAATTTATACTTCTTGATGGAGGCTGTTATTAAGGCTATAGTCTACAAAAAGAAAACCGAATCAGTACCCAAAAACAAGCAACAAAACAAACAAACAGTAAGAAAGCAAACACTCAGGGTCAGGGTGATTTACCTTGGCCATATAGTGCATCATATCTTTATGCACGACAGCCGCAGAAAGATTCTTTTTTAGGTATTGTAAGTCGGTTGAGGGAACGCCACCTAGAAGGTAACCTGGGACTTGTCCTTGTCAACCAAGAACCAGGCCCCAGCGGAGACTCTTCCGTTACCGGGGCAGGAGTGGGAGTAGATGCCCCCTAGACTTGGGTCGATGACATGGTAGTCAGGGTAGGGGCCTCAGGTATAGGAGCAGGGGGCTCGATGGCAAAGGCAGTCGACGGAGTAGCTGTCTGAGCGGTCAAGGCTTCAACCCCAACTAGTGGAGCTGAAGGCGAACCCTCAACGTCCCTATCCAAGTTGATGACCGGGATAGCGTGAGAAAGAGCTGGGGGAGGCACTGAAACTACCTCGGGGGCCTGGGACCCAGAAGGCCCCCCGAGAACAACATGACGTTTCCTCTTTTTTAAGGTTACCGCTGTCTCCTCTTGGGCGGTAGTTGGCTGACCAGCCTTTTTGGCCTCTGAGGCCTTGTCTCTGATCTCCTGAGCCTTGAAGAGATATTTCTTGTCGGTCTTCATCGCTGCACAAAAAATGAACCCGAGGTTAGAAACTAACACTACGAAAAAGAATGATTGAGAACTAAGAAGAGAAGAAAGACAATATGAAATAAAGGTGGGCGATTTACCCTGGTTAGGACCAAACCCACACTGATAGAGCAGTTCGGGCGAAACAAGGTCAGGGTAAGCATGGATAGGGTAATTTATCACTTCCTTGACGTAAGCCTCCTCCTCGTCAAACAGCTTGCCTGCCTCGTTAGCTAAAAAAACTGGTAAAAAATGAAACTAGAAGAGGAAAACACATGTGACAAATAACGATAGATCAACAATTTACCTATCGGGCTAATGACCGATGCCCATAACCGGTTGAACTTCACTTCGGGTCCTCGTCTAGGAGGCTTTCCCAGCCCTCACCTGAGACGAAGAAATATTGGGTCCTCCACCCATTGTTTGAACTTGGGAGCCCCCTCACCAAAGTAAGTGTTGAATCCTGGCTAGCAAAAAATAACCACCCTAGCTCTTGCTCTTTGGGGCAATAACAACAAAAAAATTCGTTGAGGGTGAGGTGATGCTTCCCTTTGAAGGTCAGTTCCCAAAGGATCATACACCCTATGGCTATTTGACAGGTGTTAGGCATTAACTACTCGGGTTTCAGCCCAAGAAAAAATAACAGTTCCTTGAGAAACCAGGGATCTGGAAACCTGAGGCTCGCCATAAGGGCCTACTTGTACAGCGCTATGCTGCTAGCAGGGGCATCAAAAGCCTGGGCATCCCCGGGTGCTAAAAAAACTACCCCCTCAAGAACAAGGTAGGTAGTATAATACCAAGCAAGGGTTTTCATCCCCAACTCGGAGCCATACTAAGCAGCCTTAAAGTCCTCTTTGAGGGCGATCTCGCCGGCTGCCTCCTAGGCACTAGTTGAAGCTAGCTTGGTAGCCTGCTTCGTGGGATTTTGCTGGACCTCAAATAGATCATTGGCCCCATCGACCATCCGATCGATAGTATCCCTGGACATTATAACCCTAAACAACACGAGAAAGAAAACACCGAGGAAAACCATGGACACAAATACGTCGGAAAGGAATGAAGAACTAATAACTACTAACCAAGAGGCAATAAAGGGAAAGTATGTAAAAAGAATAAATAAAATAATACGTCAAAAATAGGTAGCCTGAAAGGACGAATACCTAAGAGAAGAGTGATTCCGGGAAAGACTCCGAAATAAAACGAAGAACGCCCAACAAGAAAGAACTACCAGAGACAACTAAGAAAGATGTTGGAAAGAAGGGTTGGCATCAGAAGCAAAGACGACAGCGCCAAGAGGTAGTGATAGCTCGCCGGAGATCGCCCAAATAGGAAGAGCGGGGTGTAGGGGACGATGAACAGAGACAATTAGCAGTGATAAAGAAAATATAAAATGTCTATTAAAAGGGGGATTTATAGGCTGTCCCGGGGAATCTCGACCTTACGTGTGTCGACCATCCACGGGCTAACGAAATCGAAACGACGTGTGAATCCCAAAAATTTTGAATATTTAAATTTAACCGTCAGATGGCATGGATATTTGAGACAACATGACGCTTGACATGACTTGTAATTAACGCTGGCACATCCTCTCGATTACCGAAATTCATTGAATGCGAGGTCATCATTAACACTTATCTCCAACCAACGTCATCTCGATAATTGAAACAACAAGCCACCCATGTCGAAACAATCAGTAACAAAGACAAACTATTCATAATCCCGAGCCACATGAACCTGGACCCGGGAATAGGGGGCAACTGATGGGGAAAACTATACTGAGGGCCCTATTAGTCTGTCCCAACTAACTAGAATAACCTTGACCCTAGATGGACCGACCCAGAAAGTTCTCAGGGGACCGGTCTCGAGCCCCCCGACTAGCCAAACACCAAAACCCTCGACCAAAAGAGGGAATCATCCCTCGGTACTCGAGCTCGAGCATCCCGCTAACAACCCCGACTGTCAGTCAAAGTACCCAACGCCCCGAGAGACCACTCGGACCCCTGAGACCCCCAGGACCTATAGACTACTTGAGACCTTGGGGGCCCTGGTGTCAGAAATCCCTCGACCTGCTAAAGCGTGATAACCTTAGCTGACTTAGCTCAAGGATAAGCATGATCGAAAAACCATTATTCGAATAGGATATTCTTTGCAACAAACTTGCCAATTATGAGAAAAGAACAGAGAGGGCAGAAGAGATGCGATAGAAAACGTGGGCAACAGTGCCACGCGAGAACATGGGGGAAAACGACATACGGGAACGTGGGAGGAAAGCAACATATATGATTCTCCCTGATACGCCACTACTCGAGCCCATAAATACAGGTATGACTTCATCTTTCAGGTATGAGACATCTAAAGCCCTAATAGGAGAGAGTTCTGCTTTCCACAGTCCCCCTGATCGTCTGACTTGATCTTTGGAGAGTTACGGGCTGACACCGTGCCGGCGCTAGCTTCCTGACCCTCCTTCGTTTCGTGTGTGCAAAGTTCGCCCCGCCAAGGACCTGGGACAACTAAGGGACCATCTGATTGGCGTAAATATAGCCTGCTCATCCGATACGCTATCAAAACCCAATCACAATTTTTATCTCAAAAGCTCCATTAAACATTTTAACACTATAGATATTGCATGAACTCACAAAATCATATCCATCAATCACATATAACGGTAAAAAAAAAAAAAGTCAACTCGCACCGATAAATTTCAAACCTCCCCTAATCCCTCTCCTACATAAAATACCCCTCCCTCCCATACCTCCACTCCAACTTCCACTCCGTACCGGCAAGCACTCCGACGCCTCCTCTGACGGTTGCAGCACCCCCTCCTCCTCCTCCTCTCTCTCTCTCTCTCTCTCTCTCTCTCCATCTCTTCCTTTTGTTTTCTCAGTAGCGGCGACCTATTCCTGGACCCACAGGCCCGAACAGGTCGCCAAGGAGAAAAATAAGAAGAAGAGAGGGAGAAAGAGAGAGAGAGGAAGGGGGTGGTTTGCGGCGGGAGGGGCCACCACCGCTGCCGGCATCGGAGAGAGAGGAGAGGGGGTTTGAGAGAGAGGGAGGGGAGGAATATTTTAGGTAAGGGAGGAAGTTGGGGAAGGGGTATAAAAGAAAAAAAAAAAGTGAGGTGGACATAGAAATATGTGTGTTGTAAATAGAAGCACCCCTTAAAAGAAAAAATCTTTGATTTAACAAAACGAAAAGAAAAAGTAAAGCTTGCGATCAGGTGAAATTTCCACCGATGGCCAAATTATAATAGCCAGTGAACGAAAACGTATAATGAGAGCGTTTGTTTGATTCAAAGTTAAAAGGCTAAAATGCGAAGAAAAAGAATAAACGTACCTGAGAAACGAAGAAGCTGTCATTTAGGGTGCAAAAAGAGCTGCTTCGCTTTGGGGTTCATGCTCCTTCAAATTTGTTTTTTTAGTACCCGCCGCAAGCAGGGACGGCAAAGAATGAGAGACGACTGATGGCTGTCAATGAGACGAGCTTGAGCCTTGTTTTAAACTCGTAGAGCGAGCGTGATCCTTGATTCAATCAAGTTGATTGAAGCACGTTTCTAAAGTTGATCCTTGTTTTAAAGCTCGGTCTGTTAAAAACTCGGTTTGTTGAGGAATTTTATAATAATATGTATAATTATTTAATATATTATATATTGTGACAATAACCATATTTAAACAAGATAAATTGGGTTAATGGACTATTAGACTGTTGGACCTTTCTTTGCCAGCAAACCGAGCCTACCTTTACAATCCTAAGCTCGGCACCTCAAGATAGAAATGACAATCTTTGATACGACCTGTAAACCCGATATGACCCAACACAAAAAAAAAAAGGGTTAGGGTTGAGTATAAGTGTGTTTCGGGTCAATAAGTGAGTCGTGTTTAGGTAGGTCCATATAGTCATATACCCTTAACTTGACACGACACAAATCTAACCCGCCATAAAAAATTACTACATAACCCGGGAACCCAACATGACCAAACACGAAATAAAAGTGGGCAAGGGTTGAGTGTAAACATGTTTCGGGTCAAAGCGGGTCCCGCTTTGACATGATAAATAAATCGGTCGGGTTCAGGTTGAGCCATATAGTCGTATACCCTTATCTTGACACAACACGAACCTGACCTGCCAACACGAATTGCTGCCCTACCTCAAGCTAGTGCCAAGCCTGAACTTTCTCTCTTCCTATGACGAGCCAAGTTGAGCTGGAAAAGCTTGCCTCTTTTTTTTTTTTTGGGGTGGTGAGCATTACATCACCAGTAAACAACTCAACCAGGTGATATTTTACACTACAGACTGCTGACCCAACCCTTCCCCCCCCCCCCCTCTCCCAAATTAGGGGGAATATCCTCTGCGACGTGAAGATTTATGCCGGGTTAGGAGCCACCATTCATGAGGCTCCAAGTGCAGTCAGCTCAGCGTAAATCTTTACGTCACAGAGGATATCAACCCCTCCTATTAACTACTTGAGCAGGCAGAAGCTACTGCTCACTGCTTTCCCATCCCTCCCTCCAGGGAATTAACACGGTGCGATATCGTCTGCAACGCCCCCCTCTGCGATGCTCGGGAGCCGAGACAGAGGGGGGGAATCAATTCCTTTTTGGGGGTGAAGTGACGACTCCAAAAGTGAATTGATTCCCCCCCCCCCTCTGCCTCGGCCCTCGAGCGTTGCAGAGGGGGGCAGTACAGAGGATATGAGGCCAATTAACAGCCCTAGCAACACCTTTTTTGTCAGACAGATGGTTGCCGTGGCAGTTAAAGCTGTCAATGAGCTGACCCTGGGCCTTGTTTCAAGCTCACAAGCCTAGTTTGGGCCTTGATTTTAACTGGTTCCTAATTAAGCCTGAGCCCGCGTAAAATTAGGTGAGAATGAATCTTGTGAGAACTGTGAAAACGGCATCAGGGTACGGACACATCAGTGCCGAAAAGTGATAGGTGCCCCCCAAAAAGTGCAAATCACTTTTCGGTACTGATGCGTCAGCCCCTCACAGTTCTCACGAGATTTGTTCTCACATAATCCAAACCCCAACAGATTGGTTTCGGACCCTTCGTCACATTGGGTCCAACCCAACCCTGATCAGTGAAATCACCATCCAGACCAACCCTAAAAACAAACACTATCAGAAAAAACCATCAATTAGCAGGTACTGAAACCAACAGATGGATAACAGTATCAAATCCTTTTTCATTTGACACAACCCATATCAAACCATAATCCGTAAACCAACAATCCAGAGCCAGATGACACTTTAATAATCGGCTCAGATTGGTCAATCTGAATCTAATAGGAATGAATTTGAAACTAGTTAACAGTCCGGTTCAATCATGTCAGTTCTGTTGCGGTGGTCAGCTGACTAAATGATGAAGCTGTAGATGATAAAATACAGTTAGAAGTTTAACAGATCATGCACAAAGACGATTTATATTTACGTGAATATTGATATATACATGTACGTGTTTAATGACTAATTATATCATGGGTTTGGTGGGATTCAAGAATCGGATTTAGAGTCTGTGGCATGTTTCGTGTACATAGAACCTATTGCAGGAACTTCAGTGTGGGAGGAAACCATTGCAGAAAGAGGCTGAAAATTTGTGTTCCCGACAAACCAGAAGAGAGCCCATTTCAGATTGCAGAGGGTGTACTTAAGAGCCTTAGTCCAATTCTCCTGCTTGTTGAAGCTCTGCGTGATGGTGTAGTTCTCCACTTTATCATTCTCGATCCTACAAGATTAATCCTGAATAATTAGATTTTTTTTATAGATAACAACTTTAATTGCCAAAGGAAAAAATGTACACAGTATACAAGAGACATACAATCAAGCAAAATAAATCATCTCAACAATCAGGCATGCAATTTCCTATGAATTTTTCAGATAATCCCACATCCCACCTAGCAATTTTATCCACAACCTCATTCAAAGACCTTGGTATATGCATGAGAGATACCAATAATCCTTTTAAGATGCCTAATGTCCCGAATGTACTGAGCCAACTGCCATGAACCCTCATTGTTCCCAGTCCCCCAACTCACAACCACCTCCGAATCCCTTTAACTTGACATCCTTGAAGTCCCCTCCATTTTAACTCGCACAAACCTTGAAGTAAACTCTTAAGATTTCTGCTTTAGTAGTGTCACAAGACCCCAAAGGCCCACTCAGCACGAATATAACATTACATAAGTTGTCCCAAATAATGCAACCAAAACCCGTCAGGCCCGGATTACCCATTGAGGATCCCTTGTGGTTGAGTTTCAACTTCCCAATAGGAGGAACCCAAACTGTCAGTTGATCTCGAATCTATGATGCTAGAATATTTTTTAATAGTTCTGCCCCAGCCATCTTTGTGTCAAGGTTACAATTGCCTTAAAACGAACCAATTTTGCACCATTAGAAACTTATGTCAATTATTAATATAGGCATATAGTTTTCTATGAGCATAATCACCAAACACATTACCAAATACAAAAAACTACTTACTACCCAAAAAAAAAAATACAAACAATTACTACTTTCAATAATCTTGTGTTATGCTAGGGCTTCTTGGGCTTTCTTTTTTCCTTGGTAAGAACTTTGGCATCTTATATCCTGTATTATATAAAAATCATAACCCTCTCTGACTTTTGGGCTTCTCCAAATGCAAGAGATGGACCCACCAACAGAATGGCCAATATAGATGAATTGGTGAGCCACATGAACGTGCGGCAACAAAGTCCATTAGAATAATAGGGTCTCAGGTCCATCATAAATATATTTAGATATGGGGAAAGAAAATGTATGGATAGAGCAAAGGCTAGAGATTCAACCTTGAATGTCAGAATAACACAACTGGATGAGAATGCTATATACTAATAAGATAAATGCCAAGAGAAAAAATATATATTAATAGTACAGACAATAACAGTAATGGTAACAATATAGATTGCCAATAATATTCAGATACTGTAGAATGAATCTTAATGAAGAATAACACTCACTTATAAGGGAGCTTGAAACATTTTTCTGGTGGTATGTTGTTTTCTTGATCCTTGGAATTTGAAAACTCAGCAAAGTCCTTCAGGCACGTCAGGAACAGAGTCATTGCTTTGTGATAGCGAGTGCTCCAAAATAAGTTGACAGGACCAAACCTGAGAAAAGAAAAAGAAAAGAAAAACGAGGACCTCACACATCAGTCAAAGAATTTAAATGAGAAATAGAAATAATGCATAAAGAAGAAATCAGATCATGAACAGCTAGCCTTTCTAGTAGATAACATCCTAGACACCTTAAATTGGACCATAAGGATAGCTCATGGCCTAGCAGCACACATTGGGACCTCAGCCCCAAATAGGCAAGGGATGAAATCGTATGCGCCACGCCCCCTGATGGGACACTGGGGGGTGGAATCAATTCACTTTTTGGAGGTTTTTGATTCCCCCTCCTGAGTGT
>JAOXJP010226721.1:0-11435 GCA_025762735.1 Platanus orientalis | reverse complement strand
GGGTTTTGGGTTAATGTATATTTTGACTTTAGGTTCAATCCTAATTCCCACTTACCAACCATTTACGATTTTACCCTTAAATTTTGGATGTTGGCTTCCTTGAAGTAGCTAGCACTTGAGACTAAGAAATTCTTCAACAACGCTTGAATCTCTTTGGCTTGGTCATCCCGGTTTCAAGTCCTACATCATAATGCTTTCCCGGATTCTCTTCTTGGACTTATATGAACATACGCCGTTACAAGATAAAGTTCTACTACATGACCACTACATGTACTTCATTGTTTTGTGCATGGATATTGACAATACGTAAGACCTAATAGTCAATACCTCTTTTATCGGCTTCATACACTATTTTGGCAACCTGCATACATTATTCTGGCAACCTGTGTTTCACTTTATTTCGGCTTAACCCAAACGCTGCATCTACTCCAGCAATTTCTTGAAAGAAAATAGGTCCCACCTCCCACAATACTCACACATTTTAATGTACTGTGAGTTTCTGTCATCTTCTATTCCGCCAGCGAGGGAAATATGCTTTGATGGTGAAAACTCCGATGATGTTTTAATGGAAAACTGGTCTCACTATTCTCGACACATTTCCCTCCACTATAAGTGATTTGTCCTCTTTTGATCTATAAAAGCGATTTAACTTTTCTAATATGTAACCTGATGTTTTAACTAAGGTCTCAGCCCAGGTTAAATGTTAAAATCCAAACCCAGGTTATAACCTGGGTTGGAAGACGTGTCGACCATTTGTTTCAGCTTTAGGAAACTACATAATCGTAACGACAGGAAATCTGCTTTGCACATTTCCAAACCTAGTTGGTACCTCCCCCTCTTCTCCTTTTTCTTTCTGTTCTTTGACACCTTCAAACCCATTCGGTACCCCCTTTCTTCCTTGTCTTCCACCCTTTTAAGGATATTATTCTCTGATTCCTAGTTTCTTCTCCCATTGTCTGGTAAGAGGAAGACGATTCAAATCCTCAAACGAGATGGATTTCACTACATAAGCATGGTTTCACATAATCATGATTCATTCAAGTTGGTATGTCGCTGCAACACAAATTAAATAGGTTTTTGCAGTGATTCACAATTATATAATATCATCAAGAAATGCTTCTCTTCGGTTGGAGAAGGTTAAACAAAATTCTGCAAATAGAGTGCTCTTTGTTAGAGAACTTTCTAGTTTCTCATTAGATTGTACACTGCCGAGAGTTTTTCTTTTCTTTTCAAGTACTAATGTTGAATGGTTACAATTCTAGTTGATAGGGAACCATTGAAAATATTTTGAGCACTCAAAATTTTATTTTTTATTTTTGGTTCAAGGAATTCGAGAAAATGAGAAATTTGTGCAACGGGTTTGGAGAGTCAGGGGACCTTGGTGAGCTTGTCCTTACCAATTCAAGCAAAGTCCGATTCATTGACACCCAAGTTAAGAATTTTTTTTTTTTTTGGGTGACGTGAGCCTAAGCTTCGTCTTCACGTGACGAGCCTAAGCTAAGTGAGCAAAGCTCATCACAGCATGGCTTGTTGACACCCCTAATGATAATAGAAGAATGAAGAGGAATAAACTATGATTAGCATTTATAAACTTTATTTCCCTAAACAAAGAAAAAAAGAATGTACAGTAGTTATTAGTTATTACAATCTTCTGCTCGTCTCTCAGGTTGTTAAAAGAGGTTGATAAACTTAAAATCCCAGTATCAAAGATCCCTACTTCCCAAGTTGATTCTTGATGAGATCCTCCTGATGGCACAACTATTAAAATCATTTTTTGATGGAACTAGTCATTCTCTAAATGACAAAATTGGTGTTAGTATGATAATGGGAGACTAGGATAGCAAAGTAGATTTCCTAGAGCGCTTTTCTAGAGCAATCCAAAAGCATCAGGGCACCAGGTGACATGTCAGTGAAAAAGTAAAAAACACCTAGGAGTGATTCACTTTTTTTGGCGATTCATTTTTTTAACCCACGTGTCACCCGGCCCCTGGTGCTTCAGGGTAGCTCTAGGAAATCCACTTTGCTATGGCATAAGCCTCCTTTTTGTATGTTCTGAAGCATTTTTTTTACTATCTCCTCTTGTTACCATGGTTCAAAATGTTGGTGTCGGTATCGATGGAAATGTAAGTTGGGCCAAAAAAGGATTTATATCAAAAATGTCAAAATTAAATATTGTAAAAATCCTAGAAACTTAAGAACCATGTTTTAACCTAACTACATAAACACAAGGGAACAAATAGTTTCATTAAAAATGATAGCTTATTTTAATATACTTGTATTAAAATATTCTTAATAAATACACATGCATTTATTAGGATATTGGTATTGACCATGGTTGACAAACATATTATAATCTAACTAGACAAACATAAGGGAACAATGATATTCTTTTTCTTTTCTTCTTTCTCCTCTTTTCCTTCTTTCTCTCCCCCCTTTATTTTCTTTGTATTTATCGTTTTTCATATGATTTTTTAACATAACAATACAATGTTAACATTTGGCATTAATACACTGTGAAAGGAGAATATTCGTTCAACATGTCATTATTGTACATCATGTTGACTGAAAATTAAAGTTTTATATTGTATTCAATGTTTAATGTCGGTATAGGTAAATGTTGTGTCAGTCTTGATAGATATGGACATATGTCGGGCAATATTTAAAACATTTCAAGACATTTGATACCTTGCTTGCTACTCAATATCAAGCGGCAATGTTACATCTCTTTTCAGCCCAGGTTTTCAGGTTTAAGCCTATGACTCTGGTCTTTCACCTTCTTTCAGATGATTTGCATAGATGTTCTTGGTTTATTCACATTGATATTCATGACTGTAAGAGTTTATTTTGTTTTGAGTCTCTCTCTCTCTCTCTCTCACACACACACACATTTTACAACATAATTATTACACAAAGAAGGAAAGATTCCAACAACCAACATTAACTACCTCGTAGGGCTTCTCACATAGTTTTGAACTAGGCTATGAGCTTCCACATTAGCAAGTCTATTTACATGTGAGATACATGCTTTCGGAAAAAAGAGCACAAGCAAAACATTATCCATATAAATTGGCTTCCCATGCCAAGGGAACTGTATGTGATCGTTGTTTATAGTATGTACTGCCTGTAGTGAGTTTGATTCAATAATTATTAATGGGGCTTGGATTTTAATGGCCAACCAAAAGCCCAGTCTGACTGCTTCCGTCTCCACTTCAAAAAGAGTCTCAAAAAAACTTCACAGAAAGATTAACCCTTCCAAGTCCTTGTATCGTCCTTAGAAACAATAGTGATTATTTGTCTGGGTGCTTTGTTAGGCATGCACCATCAACATTGATCTTTAACCACGCCATTTTGAGAGGAGGGGGGGGGGGTCCAAAAAATATCCGTTTGGGTTCAAAAAATTATTCTCCTGATCGATCACTTTGAGTGTTGTTGGCCTTCAGATCCTTGAGACACTTATGAAAAGAGAAGATGGTCTGCCATATGTTAAATGCATTTCCATTAAAAGCCTTATAGTTCCTTTGTTTCCTTCTCAACCAACACAAATAAGCCATCTTTTGTGTCATAAAAAACTCAATCAATTTGGAAGACCATCGAAATTTAACCCAGCCACCTAACCAATTAACCAAGGATCTGTGACATATGATTGGGTTGGTTTTACCCTTGCTAGTAAGGTCTCCAAAATGTCTCCCATTCCTTGACATAGCGGTAAGCAATGTACAATTGATTCTTCTTTTATGTTACATATGGGACACAAGGAAGGAAGGAATGACAGTTTTCTATTAAGATTGGATCTAATGAGAAGGGCTTCATGACATGCCTTCCAAAAGAACCCTTTCACTTTGTTTGAAATTTCTGTATGCCAAATTTGCTTCCATGGAATTTGTGGGTTTGGCATTTGAATGTGAGTTTTGTTGTTAGGTTAACAAACCGTAGGCTGTTTTACTATAAAATTGCCTCTTTGATTGTAATGCCAAACATTATGGTCTTCCCCTGGGTTGGAGGCTATTGGAATCTTTAGAAATGCCACCTTTTCGGCCTCTAATATGAAGGGGTTTATGAGTTCTAGATGAAAGTCCAGTTTAATCCTAGAGGGGGGTGAATAGGATTTATAAAAATTCTTTTAATAAATCCCCACTTAAAATTCCAATTTAAGGTATTTTGATAATTCTTGAAATTTAATGCACTTGTGGATATAAATCAATTATTATAATTAAAGTATAATGTAATGACAATTTTCAATTTTAATCTTTCAATAAGTTTAAGTTCCTGGTTAATTGCAAATATGAAAGATCATATAGTAGATGTAACACATGTCATGTAAAGATAGAGAGAAGAGATAATTCACACTACAAGAAAACACACAACACAATATTTACAGTGGTTTAGCACTCTGGTCTACATCTACTTTCAAAGCTCACTATTGAGCTACTAAATTTTATTTAGATTGAAAGCAATTACAATCAAGGTTAAAATTCTAAAACCTACTACTTGCAAATGCAAGCTCTACTCCCAGTGTCTTTGGCGGGAGTTATGTCCATTCTCGGTGTCTCTGGTGGGAATGTTCTATACCTGATGTCTCCAATAGGTATGGTCTACACCCAATGTCTCCGGCGGGTGCTAAGGTCTACACTACTAGTGTCTTCGGCGGTATTGCTATGTTCTCAAAGTAAAAAAATGGAATTCCATACAAATTACCTCACCAACCTTCCAAGAGTGCCTCTTTACTTTTTGGAGCTTCTCACAATGGTTTACTTGGGAGTAAACCCTTCTCCTTGTTTCCTTCTCTTAATCTTCAAATATAAAGTGCTAGGGGAGCATTTAAAGACTCTTGAATCTTCAATGAATGCTCATAAGAGTGAGCCTTTGGTAGTTAGGAGGTATAAATGCCTTAGCTTCTTCAAGATCTTTCTTTTTTTCTTTCTTGTGTGTTCAAGTGTGTTTTTGAAGAGCTCATTGGAGGCTCTCTTATACTTATAGGGTACAAGCATAGTCGTGCACCTTTGATATGGCATCTCTCCCAACGGTTAAAAAATCGCAAATGTTGCATATTATTTTTGAAATTTTGCGATGTTGGATCAATTCGGTATCCCTAGATTGATCCGGTGTCTTAGTCAAAGACACTCAAGACTTGCCAGATTGATCTGGGACCCCTTCTGTATCGATTTGATAGTCCTCTGAATTGATTCAGGAAGTTACAGATCTATTGGTTAAGTGTGGATTGATCCGACACCCCCTAGATTGATCTGATTCTCCTCTTTTTTTTTAATCATTTTGCCTCAATTTGATTTCCAACCTCCATGGGTCTTATGCCTAAGGCATGAGAATGGTCCATTGACCTTGAGATTGATGAGTCTTAGATCTTCAATGTTTGGTCTTTGACAACATGGGGAAGGATCCATCATTGGCTTCAAGTGCTTGGAGCTTATCTTCCTTCTTAGGACTCAAGAACACTTGATGATTATAAACATAACTAAGATATGTAATATGTTCATGTCATGCCTAATCTACCACTTCATGTACTTTACAAGCTATGAAATTGACAATTTACATTAACACTAGATGCTAGGAGTTGGTAGTAGGGTTATAAATCATTTACTTTGGTTGGTGTGCCATTAAAAAGTTGTGGTGTAGTTAATTTAAAGTGTAGGAGGGAAGGAATCCACACATCCTACCAAATGTTTATCTTATCCCCTTTACCAACAACCCAATAACAGCCTTTAAAAAGCACTTTTCTTCCTATTAAGAGACTCCTCCACCCCATGATCCATAGACATGCAATTTTTGATAAATAAAATGGCATTTCTGAAAATTAATAGACTTATTAATCTTGCCCATTGGAAATCAGGGTTAGAGATTAAGTGCCATCCTACTTAGCTAACATTGCAAGATTGGCACCTACTATTTTGTTCTTAAAAAATGGGTTTTCAATATATTGGGCCTGACTCTTGCCTCTCCTTATGTTTATTATGCCTAAATTATCTTGAAAAACCTTCACCCGAATCAATCTTGGTAATCTCAAATCATAAATGAACACTTCATTTCGGCGGGAGATAGATCATGCTTTAGTTAAATCATCTTTGAGTTAGCCTGCCCCACCCCACCATAGCTATATATACTAATTGAACCCCTGTCGATGTGAACAATACCAAGCACCCAGCTAGAAAAGCGCTTCCGGCCCAAGGATGTCCCCACACAGACCACCATCAGATCGCCAGCCTATCATCCGTACGGTTAGTGGTCGTAGAGATTACCTAAATCAATGTGCATGGTTACAACCTCAGTTTAAAGAAAGCACGATGGGAGCCTTAGACTATTGAGCCCTAAACAAGGTGACCATTAAGAAGAGGAAGGGTTCTTGTACAGATCTTGAAAGCCCATCCCACCATTAGCTTTTTCCTGCCGGATCTTCCTCCCTTCAACCCAATTTATATGTTTTTTGTGAATCCTATCTGCCCCACCAAAACTTACGTTGTTTGGCATTGATCTTTGCGTAAAGTGCTTTTGGCAATAAGAAACATTTATCTAGAGGTCTCTACTTTTTGGCTTTCCTCTCTATCTGGCTGGTTGGAGAAGCTCATATCTTTAGACATATCAATATCTCTGGAGCTCTTATTTCTTAGCTTTTTAATATTGGGAAAGGATTTGCTACACCCAAATTTATTTGTCCCCTCATGTCCCCATACCACAGGCTGACATGTGCTTTTTATTTTTTGATAATTTGGTGCCTCTTTTAAATAGGGAGAAAATGTTCATTTAAACACTTTTTATGGTTTTAATCCTATAAACCCCATTTTTATGGGTACCTATTTTTTATCTTTTGAAAACTGTTTTCACACTTTTAACCCTATACACCTCACTTTTTGTGTAGGGACATAGGGGGACAGACAAATTGAGTCTAGCAAATCTTTTTCCTATTATATTACATATTTACCCAAAAAAATTAAAACAAAAGAAACTTGTCCAAGGTGAGGTCATTCTACAAATTTAAATTTCTCTACAGTCCACAAAAATGATTGTCATTTGACTGAAATTTGATATTCAAATCTCGAAGGTGTTAAATCACAAAATTTGTGTGGCTGTGATAGGCCCGTTTGGACTCTATGGTGACTTAGAGCTGTAGACGATTTCATCTGGGCTCGAGCAGCTCCCATTAGTAAGAAGTAAGAGGTAAGAAGTATCCAACCAAAGATGTACTATTTCCTATTGTTGTTAGGCTCTTGCAGTCTGCTTCATCGTTTATTTTCTTCTCTTTTCACTAGCCTAATCTAGTTGCCTTGAATTGTATAGAAAAGAAAAGAAAAGAAAGGAATAGAAAAGGAAGTCCCACAAGAAAAGGAAAGAAAATAATCATGAAAAAAACATGAAAAAACCATCTTTTCATGGCAACCAGTTAGCTTAAAAATGATTTCTAGAGAAAATTTTGTCGCGATTTTTTTTTTCATGGCAACCGAACTGGGCCTAAAACAGAATCAAAATCACCTATTACACCCCCGGTTTTATTAAAACTCCTGTATCCACTGATACTGGTAATGGACATGCCATGTATTTCAATTAGGGTCCGATTCAAATACACATTTATGGACAAGATTGTACACTACAGTGAAAATTGTTTGAAAGAAAATTGAGGCATTTGGATCCCCAAAAATATCGTCTGAAGAATAATTCAAAACCTGCATCCATAACCTATAACATCAAGATGAGCAAACAACTAGGGTAATGCAAATTCAAATTAAAATGAGAATTATAATTGTATTTTGGTATACAGGCTGGTGAGCCCATGAAAATTTAGATTGTATTTGGCATGCAGTCTCAGTTTACGATTTACAGTTAGATTGCAATCTAAGACATGGTAATGCACTAGTATGTTTAATATTCGGAAAAGCCAGGATTTGTCGACACCATGAGACTTCAAATGGAATAAAATGGACCGGACTTTGATAAAATTTCAAAGTCCCACCCATTTTGTTCCATGTGTAGCCCCATGGTGTCCTGGACACCATCATGTATGGAAAATCCTGGATACAACGTCTGCCACTAAAATTATCCACCGAAAAGCCTACCAATGTCCTATGAAATGACACTTGGGGTCCTCCATAGCTCCATTGAGTGTTTCTCTCACCGGGCGAGTGAAATGTGAAAAAAGCCATTCGGGGACAAAAAAAAAGTCATTTCAGGTGTTTTTTTTTTTTTTTTTTTTTTTTTTTGTTAAGAGACTTTATTTAATTTTTTTTTTCACCACATGTCAATCTGTTATGAAAGCAAGACGAATAACTAAACAAAGCAACAGAGGATCTCTCTGAAGGGGACCGCATTTGTAATGTGGTTTATAACCTTGCTATCATCTACTTGCTTGTGTCTCGAGCCTACTTTCATTCTTTTCTTATTGGTTGGAATTCTACGTGCATTCTAAAGAAGATTAGGGAAAGATACAATAATACCTAGAAAACAAATCGAAACAAGTTTAATCTAATAAAATCAAATGCAATCTTATTGTTATCAAATCTTTTCAAAAGAATCCCAATTTGATCTAATCGTATCACAATAAATCTTGATCAAATCCTAGTATTATTAATTCACAAACACATGAGATTTTGCATAAAAATCTTCATATGTTTGAATATCATAGATGCCTTGCTTATGCCCAACATAGCATAATTTCGATTGATGATGTTGTGCCACCCAATGAAGTTGAGGTACAAGCTGATGGTTTTTTATTTTTTTGACAGGATCTGACCTGATGTGTTGGATCACCATGGATCAAAAATATTGGGCCAAGAAAAGACCTCTATGGGTCAAGACCTTAATGGTCATAAAATGGGCCTCGCCACAATAGAAAAAAAAAATGACCAAACCACAATGGTTTGAGAAAAAGATCTGTTTGGATCATGAGATGGGACTCAATGGGCCAACTGTGTTGGACTTGATTTTCTCTTGCATCGCATGGAAAATAGCAACAATGGTTGGACATGAGTCTAAATAACTTATGTGCATCCTTTTTTTTTTCTTCCTCCTCCATACTCTGAGTTGAGAGCACGCTAAATATCATGTGCTTTTGTATATCAAAGAAAAAGACAACATAAAAAATGACAAGAATAATCTTGTCTAGGTGAGCATGGAAGGCCGATCTCGACAGCGAATGGGCTTGTAAACTCTGTTTGTTGAGTGACTAACCAACTGCTATTTGGTGTGGAACTCACATCTTTTGACTGCAACAACAATAATCTATCAAAGTTATTATATATGAAGAACATGGGTCAGTCTTACTAATCTCCATGATGTAAGCGATATGAATTTTGATCTAAAGCTATTTTCGCAGAAGAGATCAACCCAACCATGATCTAACTGAGTCGTGGAAGGTGTTGGAACTGAGTGCTAGCTACTCCAATCTTTGGAGAGGAGACAATGACTACCTATGCACATAAATCTTGAGGATGAAGCTCCCTACAAGGCAATCTGATGTCACTAGGGCATCTATCCATCATGGATCTATTGGCCTTTTTATGTGAAAGCTACAATTCAGTTCCCTTTGGTCAACGTGCTCTTCTTCATGCATCATGAGGCACTCATTGCCAGTTTAGCGTAGGCTACCATTGTCTCATGGTAAAAACGACAGCGATGATGTCGAAAGATCTCGACTCGTATGCCGCACCCAAAATGAAGTATCCCTTCCGGAAATGACTATTGAAAAAATAAATTATATGAGAATTAGTGATGGTTGGGAAACATTACAATTCCTCATGAAGAGTCCTCTTGGAATATACAACTCCTTGAGAAGAATTGTGTTGGTTTCTTAAAACAACTTTATCCACTCTTTCTCTCGTGAAAAATTGTGTACGGAGCGAAAAAGATGGGTTGATTTGTCAAGTAACACAACCCTATATTTATAGATGTCACATATACCAAGAGTTATCTAGATAAGTGTCTTTTTCCTCACATCTTTTGGATAGGTATAAATAGAGGAAGGATATGACTATATCCCACATCAAATTAGATGAAAATTCTTTTATAATTTCTCTTTCCTCTCATTCTTGTTTTAACCTTTTATATACTTGTCAAAAGGTATGTAAGTGATACATAGTCTCATGATACCTCATCGCAACCTTATCTAGAAGTAGTTTATTTAAACTGAACCAAATCCAATCTATTAAACTAGTTATCAAAGGCATAAGGTAACCCGTTCTTGTTTTTATCTAGTTGATGATCGTTGTGAGACAGATAGTGGTTTCAAAGATAGTTTATCTAGATTCTTGATCAAACAATCAAAAGAATCATGATTTGATAATAACTTGATACGGTGTGTCAAATTGTATTTTTTGGCAAATTATTACATAAGATTAAAGTCTTGATCAAGTGAAGGAGTATTCATATATATATATATATATATATCTGATCAGTGTATGAAAGTGCACTCTAAATATCCTATTATTGGACTAATATGCTAACATGTGAATAGAAATCATAGAAATTAATGTGTATTCTTAAATTGAGTTTCTATTTACTTTGAGATACTCCTAAGAAGATTTTTATGTTTAATTTCAGAGTTTATAAGAGAGCAAGTCAAAGCCCAGTCAAATTCAAAGCAGAAATGAATAATTCAAGCAAAAGAGCCTAAAATGGAGATTTCCTTGGCTGAAATTTGCTAAAAGATTGGTGACATAGCTTTGGAGCTGATTTTAGAAGAGTTGATGCAATTAATTAAGTCAAGCTTGAGGACCAAACCAGCTAAATAGTCAAGTAATGAAGAAAAAGGGGAATTAGGTGCTAAGAACTTTCATAATCTATGTTCTAGCAAGATTATCTCTTGGATTTTCTGAACCTATTTCGGTATTTTGGGCATAACGTCCTTTCTATAGATCCAATTTAGGCAATTCTTGTGGCCACAGAAAGCTAAGAGATAGAGCCACAATTCGCATGTTGACAACTTTTCCCCAGAAATTCGTTTTGAAGGTGAAAATTGTGTCACAAGTGGAAGCTCAAAAATCCAGGAAGTTTCTAAACATAGTTCAGTAATATTTAGATACCTTTCGCTCCAGAGATCAGATTGAGGTGATTCTTATGGCCACAGAAATCTAAGAGACAGAGCTACAAATGATATGTTTCCAACTTTGTCCAAATCAATCGTCATCAATAAGAAAATCACATAGAAAGTGGTTAGCAATTTCTCAATTCGGGAATCAAGTAAAAATATTCTTCAAATTGTACCATAAGGGGTTTGGCTAAGTGATTATAAATAGGGGGCTTCACAGACACTTAGGCATTCAGAAAATTAAAGAAGATCATCCCAGGCGGAGGTGGATAGGACGTTTGGAAGAACGAGGAGATTGATTTCCATGGCCACAGTTTATTTCATTGTTCTCCTGAGATTTTTGTTGTCCATTATATTTATGGGTAACTAAATTCTCAAGTAGGGCTAGGGATGAACTTGCACATTAGAT
>JAOXJP010226720.1:0-25389 GCA_025762735.1 Platanus orientalis | reverse complement strand
ATCTTTATTCTCCATTAATCATTTAATATTTTTCTTTAGTTTCTTTGTTCCTTCTGCTATTCTTTTAATTTGTCTCTCTGTGGAATCGACACCCTAAAGTTGTGCTACAACTACTGCGTTATTCTTTGGGCATAATCATGTACTTACCTGAGCAATAGTCAGGAGGTCTAGGTCTTGTCGGAAGATAGAGATGGACTTGAAGACCTTTGTGGTGGGTGTTCAAGACCTTCCACCTTGGGGAGGGAGACACCTCATTCCTCCATGCAGGAGCCAAAGGTGGAAAGTGCTAGTAGCACCACACCTATAAAAAGGAAGAAACTCAAAGTTAAATGGCATACAAACAAAAAATAATAAGCAAATAATAATAACAAAAGTGATGGTTATACCTCCCAGAGGAAGTATAGACCCAAGAAAGCATGAGGGCCCTGCCCAACTAAGATCTCGCTCATATTGGCATACATCCACCCGAGGGTGGATCTACCCCAACTATAAGTCCCCACGTGACCCAAATCCTTGAGTGTAGGTAGCAGGTAGAAGTACACTTGATCACTCTTCCCACAAAAAATGGATTAGGTCAGCATGTATAGCAGGAATGTGCAGGTAGAGAAGACTATCTCAGCCTTTAAACTCTTCTATGTTGCCTAGACATACTCCTTCTCGAACCAAGAAGGTAGGACACCCTTTGTGCCCTTGTAATACTCCACCTGCCGCATCCCTAGACATCTCATCACTAACTCCGCGTTAGCATCATCAGTGGAAGGTGGGGGTGTGCCATCCATCGAAAGCCCGATCATCATGAAAAGAGTGATGGGATGCATACCAATCTCTCCCATAGGTAGGTGGAAGGTCCAAGTGATCGGCGACTATCTCTCAGCAAGTACCATCATCAAAGCTTTATCTGCTTTCAACACCGGTAAGCTCAGAAAAGTCCCGAAGCCTAGGTCTCGCACTTTGTCCTAGACATTGGAGCATATATGCTCCCACAAGGCTTTCACCCCAGACCATGACCCATGTCTCTCTACCCTCCCTCTAATCTGCAAAAAGAAATACATGGAAATATGTTAAACAATGTTCAAACAAAAAGAGAAGTCCAAATGAAATCAAAATAAAAAAAGAGTCAAAGTAATGCAACTCTGATCTTAAGTCGAACGCTTGATTTTTTTGCTTAATGCTTGATTTTTTTACTAATGCTTGAAATTTAGGCCAACGCCTAATTTTTAAAAGACTGAAAATTCAGGCGTTTCACTTGTACTTTAGGGCTATTACTTTAAGCATTGGAAAAATATGAAAATTTTTAAAAATATTTCAAAAACTCCCCAAATTATTCTGAAATATAAGTTTAATGAAAATAAATTCTTCAAAATCATTGTAGCATTAAAAAAATCAAGGAAATTCAATAAGTTTTCAAAAATAAAAAAGAACTCATAAAATCTTAAACAAAAATTGCCACTGGATGCTTCCAGAATGCCGTTTCTTGTGTGCAATAAGAAAAGAACTTGAAAAACTCATGAAAATATGAAAAATGAATCAGTAAATCAAAAACTCACCTCATCCGCCATTGGATGCTTCCATAATGCCATTTCTTGTGCAGAAAGGAGCAGGAAGTGTCGACTTGATCCACCCCAACTCATGGTTGAAAAGAATGTTTTGTTTCTAGAATTTTGGAAATGAAGGAGAGAAAGAAAGCTTCGTGGAATCTCTCCCTCAATCTGTAACTACAATATGGAAAGTGACAACACAATGGACAATGACACATTCGCAAGCCATTTAAAACTTGTAACTGCTCTCAATGCCTAATTGTGCCCTCAACGCTTGAATTTTAATTTAATTAAATTCATGCATTGACACCAAATTCAGGCATTAAACATTTTTACCTGTAACTGTTCCAACACCTGATTGTTAATGCCCGAATTTTAATTCAATTAAAATGAGTCGTTGGAACAAAATTCAAGTGTTAGGGTTTATTTCTACAGGATATTGCTTTCAATAGTAAAATGAAATTTTTAACCCTTTGTTCATGCTTGTGTTTACAAACATGGATCATAGACCTATACACTTGGATTCATACTCCACGACCTCTGCAAATTTTGTAAATGCCCTAATTGCCCTTCCCTTGAAGAGTAGGAAATTTGGAGGAACCAGAGCCAGTTTGGAGCAACATTGATATTAGCACAAATCAATTTGGATTGGCCACTGTTAGTGGCAGCCACTTCATTTTGGGACCCTTCACCATGGTTTTCCATTTTGGAGAACAAGAACTCACACCCACTATCGAGGAACTCGAACCCTTCTTAGATTGGGAGCATTATCTCGGTGTCGGAGCCATGATCCCAACCCGTAAGCCTAGTTATCTCAAAGACTTCCATGCATTGGCCATCTCCAAAGCTTCCCTACCTAAAGAGACTTTAGGGGAATATGTATGTTGCCCTTTTGACCTCTTATTGGAAAGAAGTTGGAGGAAAGTTGGCCATTTTACAGACTCAACCAAGTTCAGAGCATTTACTTTGGTTTTCTAAGGACAATTTTTATTGTCACACAACCGTCATCGTATTAACGGCATCCTGCTCGACATCTTGCAGCAACATTTACAGAGGAAGACCCTGGCACCCATGATCATATCTGAGACTATTTATATTCTCTCTCATTGTATTTGACATTGTGAAGGTCGGTTATATGGTTGCCTAGCTTTCTTGCAAGCCTAGTTATGGGAACATGTGACTACTCTCTCATCTTTTCCGACCTGTGTGTCTTGTTATTTGACTCCAGTATAGATACATGTCAACAATCGGCCTTTTCCAGTCAAAGCCTCAACATCCAATTATTAGGGTTTACTATCCAGGGTGTTCCCCGAACATATCACTTGGCGAGTCAAGTGGCATAAAGCACGTTACCCACTTCTAACAACCAAGGATCACACATACATGGCCATTATAGGGGTTTTTTAGAGCACTCCCTATGTACCCATATGCATCATTCGACAATTTTCCCTCAAACAAGATGATCTTTTTGATTTCCCTATGACCTTTAAAGATATCTTCAAACTTGATCGTCATACACCTACTCACTTACGGTCTCTCTTGACCACCTTATGGGACAACTTGCATACTAAGGCTGCTTGGCATTCACCACTTATATCTACCAAAGTGCAAACTACAACGTCATCTTATGAGCATTGGCTTCTTCACAAACCTCCTATACAGTCCAACACCCCTGGAGCATCCCCTTCCTAAAAACATGGCCATGCAATGAACCATCATCTACGTCACATACAAAGCTTTCTCATGCTCAGGAAAAAATATGAGCAAGCACTATTAGGCTTGGCCAAAGAGCGGGCTTTACCTGCCTAAACCAACACTACCTTAGAAGCTGAGGCACATTTGCATACAGAGGTTGAGGTCTCACATGATTGCACTCAACATTGGTACGAGACCCAATCCAAGTTTATTCTCTCCTTGAAAAGCGAGCTCAATGATAGTAGGACCTCCCATGTTGATTTGGGAATCCAGATGAAGCACAGTAATAGCATGGCCTTTATACAGGATCAATGGATACAGTCATGGGTTCTTAAGCTAAGAAAACAGATCTTCTCCTTGGGCTACGAACCAATGCCACCTCCGCCACCACCTCTAGTGGTGCCCAATCTTTAGATTACTACTTATGCTTTCATTCTGATGTATTAGGGCAAGTACCCCCTCCCTTTTTGTCATCATTTCTAGTATATATATGCAAAATTTTTGTTTCCAAAAAATCTTGTTGTTAATATAAGGACATGAATTCACCTGTATGACATATGCACTTGTTAAATTATTTGGCTATTAAATATGAATGAATGTAAAGAATGAACCCTGCAAAAAAAAATAACGAATCCCTTTCTCTTAGTACAGTCAAACAAGCTATAATTCTCCCCTAGAGACTCGACTGTAGGAGAAGAAGGCACAACTTAGTGAAGTGATGGCCGACAAATCGACACCTCCACTTATAGCAAGCACCACACCTCTTACTGATCTAGAGGTATCATCAAGAAACCTACCTCCTAGTAGGACGGGTCTTGAGAACATCCTCTCGGATAGGTACAAGTTTGAATTAGAGCGAATGATGGGGGATTTCATGTCCCAGCATGTTTGGACAGCCACCCTTACACATGGTTTTTCCCCCTCACCACCCCATAGCAAACCTAACACCAATGAGCAGCCTCAAATCCCCACACTCACTAAGTTTGAGAAAGTGATGTATGAATATCTACTGAGGCAAGGAGGACCTCATGGCCACGGTATAGTCTCCAAGCCACCATCTTCAAGTATTTTCGAATAGACTTTGCCTTTTTGTCAGTCCCACGAGAAAAGTCCCATCTATATCAGAACCCCGCTTCGGACTACCACACATATGTAGTCAAAACACCACTCCATGTTTGACTTAGAGGAACAGTATCAGTTGTCGGCATCAAGCAAGAAAGGAACGGAGATTGCCATCCATCCCAAAGAGGATGAGACCAGTACAAGGTTGGCTAAGTTCACAGTATAAGTGTAATTGATGAAAAGGGGGTAGTTCCCCATGTCTATGGACTTTGAGGACCTCTGTATCCACCCTAGGGTTGTATTACCACCAAACTTTCAAATGCCCAATGTCGAGAAGTATGAAGGTACCACCTCCCTCAGAATGCACATTCTCATGTACTGTAACGTTATGTTCCAATGAGGGCATGATGAATGTATTTAGTGTAAATGTTTGACTAGAGCTGAGAGAAAAATGCAGGGAAATGGCTGGCAAGCCAGGACAAGAGCAATATTAGCACATGGAGGGCCCTAACATGGTCATTCATCAACCACTACAGGTTCAACCTTGAGATGCTGCCAACCAGGGAAGAGGTAGAGGGAATGAGACCCTTCTCAAGGGAGAATATCAAGGACTTTGCTTATAAGTGGAGATTAAGAACCTCTAACTTGAAACACCTTATGTCTGAAGAGGACATGATATCTACCTTTCTAAGGACATTGGGTCTCACCTACTAGCTGATGCTTATAACTGCCTCACAGAGCAACTTTGTTAAAATCATCGATAATTCCGTAAAGGTTGAGTTGGCCATCAGAGTAGGGCTAGTACAGGATACACCTCTTGTCCCCACTAGTTCCATCAGAATTGTGCCAAAGAAAGTATCCGTCACTCGACTAGAGGCTAACATGTTCTAAGCCATTGAAATTCCTTGGCCTAGTCAGAGTAGTGGTTTTGCTCTGCCTCAGCTGTAGTTGACTCAAAACTACCCTGTAGGCATGAACATTGTTCCTCCCCAGACACAATAGTTTTACCAGCCAAGATACCCGGATGTGCTAGGAGAAGAAAAGAAAAGGAGAAAGTTCACTCTGTTTCCATATTCTTACAAGTACATAATGGAGTACCTCATCAAAAAGAGGTTGTTACAATTGATTGACCCCAGATTTCCACTTTACCTTTTGCCCTACCACTATAATCTAGCGAAACATTACGAATACCACCAATCCCTAGGGCACACCATTGACAGGTGCTTCTATTTAAGACATGACATACAAGACCTGATTGAGGAAGGTAAGGTATCATTTGACCCCACGCCCACAAATCCTCCACTAAATTTAAATATCATCCAAAATACACTCCCCAACCATCAATTTCACTAGCATCCAGTTCAACCCCTCTAGCTTCATCACCAAGATTTCAAAACATAAAAAGATCATTTTTCTACTAGATATTAATCAAGTGTCCACCCTAAATGGATACTCCCCTTCACCTATTCCCCCTCCTGAATATGAGCATCTACTCACACATATGTGGGATATGGTCCCAGATTGCCCAATAACAGTCATTTCTCCTTACATAGACATGTTTGAGGAAGGTTCAATAACCTATTACCCATTTTCATCCCCTCGTATATCCTTCCACCATCACTATATTCACAACTCACTGATCTTTCATTCCCCTACCAAGTCATTAACATTCCCCCCACTAACTAGAATACAATACTTGCTTAATAGAGTCCCTTTGGATTATCTAGTCAAAAAAGTAGTAGATCCTGAGTTGACAAATGACGAGTTAGAGGAACTCACAACTTTCATCACCAGGTTAGGAAAAGTCTCCAAACTAGTCACATATCTTCATCCAGAAGGAAAATGGAAAGAGAAAATGATAGAAGAGGAAGTTGAGACAGAGGTACAAAAGAAAACCAGAGAGGAAGAAGAAAAGATAGAGAATGACATTTTCGAAGCAACTATTCAAAAGTCTCACTTGTTCTTGATTGAGCAGTTGTCCAAGATGCCAGCACAGGTTTCAATTTTGGGCCTTTTGTTGACATCTGCACAATAGAGAGAGATTTTTGGGCAAATTCAGAAAATCCTTTGTGGATGCCTTAATCACACCCAACAGGCTTGAGAACATGGTGGCCAGAGTATCAACACCATGAGTCATGACATTCTCAGAGGATGAGATTCCCTAGGGTGATACTGTGCATAATTGATCTATCTACATCACAGCTTGCCATTTTGACATGTGTCTTCCTTTAATTTTAGTGGACAATGCGTCTGCCCTGAATATCTATACAAAGGATACGGTGGACGTTGGGGTTCAGGGGGCTCGAATTCCCCCTCCCACCCATGGTTTTCAGGCCCACTCTTCAACATGCGATGCCGGTGCGTAATAAGTTTGCTAACCCCTTTACGGGGCCACCAACTCGGGGTTTAACTGATGTAGTTGGACCTCGGTCCTCCTCTTCCCAGAAGATGAGGAAGCTGGACCTGTATGTTTAGGGGTTTAACTCCTGATACTGGTCTACATTCCTGAGATTGAGGGTAAGTTGTTTGGTTGGATTTGGGGAATGTGTTAGGCACTCCAAATACCTACCTTTTTAGGGTGGCTTCTCCCATTCATACATGTCTTAAAGTATGCTAGTGCCCATGCTTTGTGAATTCTTGATTTGATGTTTGCTGGATTTTTCTTAGGCTTAATGGCTAAATTTACCCTCAATGCCTAAATTTTCAACACCTAAATTTAATTCAAGGTGAAATTTAGGCGTTAGTTCCTAAAAAAATCTAGAAACTATCATTTAGACTATCTTACTTTAATTATAAGAGACCCCTCATGGGTGAGACCTTTAAAGGGATGGTAGACCCCCTCCAAATTGCTAATTATTTGGCATTTTAGGGTTAGGCTTAAACCTGACAAAAAGGGAAGAAAAGAAAAGAAGTTGTGTTTTTCTGTATTCCAGGCTTAACGCCTGAATTTAATTTAGGATGAAATTTAGGCTTTCCAAGCTGATCAGATCAACATAATCATGTGGTCTTTTAGGGTGGTTTAGTGGGTCCCAGTGTTGTGGGACCACTAGGTTAGGTTAGGAGAAGTTTCCTAGGGTTGAAACTGTATTACTTTAGAGGACATGGTATTTACCCACGTGGAGATATGCTCTCCCAAAGTGGGCAGTTTGGTCATCTGTTATAGGCCTAACGCCTGTTTTTTGGTCTGACGCCTGAAAGTTCAATGCCTAAATTTAATTCAAGGAAAATTCAAGCATTGGATGGTGGGGTCAGCAAGCAACCTTGGTTTGTGGGCCACACAGGTAGGGCCTAGAGGGGTAGGGTTTCTCTTAGGTCTTTGCACTACACCTAGGCTGCACACACACTTAACAAATTTGAAAAACATGATTTTTAATCGAGGCTCATTGCTTAAAATCCACTCCAACACCTGAATTTCCCTTTCAACGCCTAAAATTAAATTCAAGCATTGAGAGAGAAATAGGGCCCATAGAGGTGCTCATGCACAGGATTGGATCTCAGAGGTTAAGACTGCCATAGGACATACTTAAAGAAAATCAGGGCTCCCTAGAGTGGGTCCGAGATCTTAATGCCTGATCTTTCTCTTGATGCTTATTTGTTTAATGCCTAAATTTTAATTCTGTAAAATTTAGGCGTTAGTTACTAGGAGAAAATCTAGCAACTAGATTTCTTGAATTTAGAGCCCTTAGGGTTTTGAGAAAAATATGAAATTAAGCATGAAGATAGACCATTGACAGGGGAACAACATATCCAAAATTCATCCCTATATCATTAACACAAAAATCAAACTAAAATTCACAAGTATTAGGTTAAACTAGATCACAAAAGACCTAAATTTTAGGGCCTATTTAGGGGGCCATCTCAAGGCCTTCCATAGCTTAGAAAATTATGAAATTAAATATGAAGGTAGGAATATGTATCTAGTATAACATACTAAAATTTTAGCTCCAAAATATTATTACGAAATTCATAATAAATTATACACTAAACATGCTCAAAAATAGAGGTAAGCAGAGGTTGTAGAGCCTTTACATATAACCCAAATTGGAGTAGCTAACTAGCATGATTTGGACAGCATAATAGCATGGTGATTAAGTATACAAATGAAAATAGACATGGTTTGGCATAGGTTTAGGCTTACCTTGGGTCCAAGTGACCTAGGGTTTGCACAAGCTCTTTTTTTCCTTCTTCTTCTTCCTTTCTTTTTTTTTTTTCTAAGGTTTTTTGTTGTCAACCTTGTTGTGCATGAAATTGGAGCTATTTATAGCCCCAATTTTGGTGTGGTGGAGGGTTGGGATTTAATATAGGGATATCCAGATGAGGGGTGGAGATTAGGTTGGCTAAAATGAGTTGGAGGGCTAGGATGGGTTTTGTGATGGATGCTTAGGATTAGGTAGTTTTGTGCTTAGTGACATGGCTGAGGGAGAGGCTAGGATTAACTTAGGTTGATTAGGTGGATGGTGGAGATGAGAGAGTGTTTGTTCACTTAGATTGGAGAGTTGGACAAAGGGGGTATTGAAGATGCCATTTGATAGGGTTTGATTGGTTGTAAAAACCAAGGGGAGGCATCAAGATGCCATTTGGCGAGACCTAGATGGGACTCTAGGGATTTGAAATTCAGCACCTAGATCTAAGGGTGAGGGGTGAGGGCGCACATACAAAAATTTCAATCCAAAGGTTGTCAAATTTAGGCATAAGGTGTGAATGCATTAAACGCCATTAATGAGCTAAGTTTGAAAGTCTTAGCTCATTAATGGATATTTAATGTTTTTAGGGTTTTCGAACCCTCACTGTACCATCAACCCTCACAAGCTCTTAAGCTCAGAATTTGGCAAACTTAGTGTTCGTTTTCAAGGTCACAAATATTCCAATTGTGCTGGACCAATCAGAACCAAATTGAGATAAGGGCAAGGGGTGAAATCAGGGTTTTGACCTAAAAAAGCTCTCATATGTACTTTAAAAAGGCAAGATGGTAAAATTAATCTTGGATATTTTCAGTTTAAAGATGGTCCCTAGTCCAAATGAGCCATAGCCTCTGACTACGTTGAATTATGACACCCGAACAGAAAAGTGGGTCAAAAACCCTTTTTTGGGAAATTTGAGCACATCAGACTGGAAATGTTGTTGGTTTCTCTGTAAATCTCTGCTATAGGCCATGTTTAGGGGATTGGAAGCTTGGGGAGTCCTAAAGTTACAAGAACTAATAGATTGGCTACTGGATTTCAGGCAGTTGTCAAAGGATTTTCAAAGCAGGGTCACTTAAAGATATAGAGTTTCTGTAGTTGTTCGAAGGCTAATGGGATTGAGCTACCAAACATTCTCTGATGCTTGAGTTTGTGAAATGAACTTTTGAAGGCAAGGGTGAAACTAAGAAAATGGGCCTAACCTTGTTGTATTCCGAGTCTGGAAGAATTTCTGAGGGCATTTTGCATGCCAAATACAGATGGAAAGTGTTTAATCTTGGCTTAAATAGAAATGACGTCTTGGGCTACAAGATTTTTATAGTCCACTAACAAACTAAATTTCTAAGTTTGGGTGAACTCCTAGGAGTCGAGCACCTAATTTTTTGACCCGATTTGTTACTCTTTTTGGAGTATTTGAGGGAATCTGAGCAGATAAGTTCTGCGAAAGCTCGCGTTCCTTAGACAGGTTTTTGAAGGCCTTGCGATTCTGGAGAGATAAACACCAACTGATCCTGATTTAGAGGTCTAGAGAATATTCTGGCTCCATATGAGCGAAATGCAGCTAAATAGCTTTTTGATCCCTTGGAGAGAATTTAAGATTTCACAAAGGTTCAAGATTTTGAAATCCTTTTCTCAGACCTGAAGATTTGAAGCTAAGGTCGAGGCCGAGATATGGTGATCGACCATTCTGGATTCGGAGATAAGATGAATCTTTGAGAACTCTTACAAGGGTTATTTCTTAATCAAGGTTATCATAAGTTGAGAAATTGGCTATTGCCATTCTCGAGCAATATTTATTTTGTGATTGGTTTCTAAGAACCGGGAGTCTCAGGAATCCATAGGATCATAAATTACACCATTCGGATAATAGGAGAAGCTTCAAGGATCCTTTGAGTGTCTAAGGGTAAATTTTTTGATGTGAAAAGGGTAAAATGGTAATTTTTTGCCCACAGGTCAAAAAATGTGAAAATGAGAATTATTCGCCTAAGATGCTTCACAAAAATAAGGCTTATTTTGGTGAGAGAAATTTAGTGATCTAAATGGTAGACAGTGAGTTTTGGGATTTTAAAGGAAAAAAGGGTAACATGGTAATTTTTTCACTTATGATGCTTTGCTGAATAAAGACAAAAAGGTTGGAAAACTTGCTAATAACATGGATGGAATTCTTGAGTGTGGACCCTCAAAGTCTTGTTGATGCTTTTATGAGAGATTAAGGTTTGACCTAAAATGGTGTATTTGGGTTGTAATAAGGTGCTTTGACTAATTCATTTGCGACTGAAATATCCAGAAAGACTTCTTTGCGAATACCTAACCTCTTAGAGTCTAGGTTTGACCTTTGACACATTGGGAGTCCCCTTAGATTGTGTGAAACCCAACCCGTGTGACATAAGGGCCTTTGACAACTCAGTTAGTTGTGGCCAAAGAGAAGTGTACATCCCCCTAGTGATAAAAGGGAGGATGTTCCAAGTTCAGTTTCAAGTGTTGAGTATACCATCTTCTTTCACAATGTTGTTGGGGAGACCGTGGATTCACCAAGAAGATGTTGTCCCATCCACTCTCCACCAAAAAGTGAAGTTCATCATCGGTGATGAAGTCATCACAGTACCGGCTAACACATATGTGATCACAATGACAGGGCAAAAGATACTTGGAGTTCAAAACCTATAAGCTTTGAATACTTTCACCTTGTACCAATTTGAGGTTGTGCATACAGAGGAAGAAGCAACTAATCTAAAAAGGAAGGCTGAAATACTGCCACCAAAATTTCACATGATGGCCAAGATGAAATTTGACCTAGATAAAGGCTTAGACAAATTTTCTCAAGGTAGGAAAAACCCCATCAAAGCCATCAAAGTGCCGCACAAGGCGGGCCTAGGGTTCAAACCTCTAATAAAGCACTAGTTTAAAAAGAACAAGAAGAAGAAAGTCAGTCATAATGTTGCATAGCACTTCGCATCTAGCTCTGAACTACCCGAGACATGCATCACTTTGCCAACTGAACCACAAGCTTCATTACCCCTATCAGTACCACCCAAACTAAGCATGGAATGTGCACAAACAAGACAATTGTTATCCCTCCTCCAAACATCAGTCATCACTTTACCTACCATCTTAAGGTTACTCTTTATACCCCTATGTATAGCCCTTAGCCATCAGTCCCTAAGGTCGGGGAAAGTTCAACCCCCAATACCTCAAAACACAAGGACAACATAGCTCCCCTAAGTCTACCCTCTCTCCCTAAAGACATTATGAAAGCATTGCAATCAGTTTTTGTAAATGAAGAACTAGATCTAGATGTGCTTGACCTTGACCAGGTCAACATGCTGAAAACATGGATACCCATAAATGCCAAAGAGCATATCTAGGTGATTGATTGATCGATTGATTAAGGAAAGAAGCCTAGAGGAGCCAGCTTATTCCACTTTTGTTTCATATTTTCAAAAGTTTTAGTCTTTTCTTTTTACCACCTTATAATAAGAACTATGTAGACTTTATCCCCACCAACTTATATTGTCAAAGCATTTGACCAGTGCAATTGTAAGACGCACATAGGCAACCTGAGACACAGCTTTACGTCCAATCGTTTTAAAAAAAAAAAAAACTTTCTTTTTGCTTCTTTACCCTTGTAGTCAAAGAACTATGTGCAACTTGATCTTGATAGACCAATATTTTCAAAAGCACTTATACTTAAAAGTCAAGTATGTAGGCAACCTGAGAAGTAACTTCAAGCTTAGCTGCTTTTCAAATATATATATAGTCTACCCCTCAAGACCCGAACTACGCGCAACTTGATCCCAGCTTAACAAACTTTACAAAGCTTGTGATCAGTGTAAACATTGGGTATATAGGCAACTTGGAGCATGATTCTAAGTCCAGTTGCTCCTCGGGTATTAAATACCTTTTTCATGTAAATTCATGTAAAAAACTTTTCTTTCTAAAAACAAGAACAAGAGGAATGGGATGATGAGGAAATAATGTCAAAAGAGGTGATTAACGCCTTTGAATGCTAAGAAAATCAAGATCTTCCATTGGTAGATGACCTCAAAGAGATCAATCTTGGGTCAGAAGCCATGCCTAGAATTATGAAAATTGGGACCCTTAGCACCTCAGACCTAGGGCATGCCCTGTTAAACTTACTTCGAGAGTACATAGAAATCTTTGCATAGACTTATGTAGACATGTCTAGTCTAGACACAGACCTTGTCAGCCACAAGCTTCCCACAAACCTGGATATTCATCCCATCAAACAAAAGCCTAGACATCTACAACCAAAATGGACCATAACCTTTAAAGAAGAAATACAAAAACAACTAGACACTGGCTTTCTTTTGTCTATCAAATATCCCTAAGGGTTAGCCAACATCATCCCTATTTCCAAGAAGGATGACAAGGTCCGAATGTGTATTGATTACAAAGACCTAAACAAAGCTAGTCCCAAGGATTATTTTCCTTTACCCCACATTGATGTGTTCATCGATAGTACTGCCAAACATGAGATGATGTCCTTCATTGATGGGTTTTCTAGCTACAATTAGATCAAGATGTCCATAGAAGACCATGAGAAAACTACCTTCACTACCCCTTGGGGTATCAATGAGTCATGACATGATCAACAAAGAGATGAAAGTCTATGTTGACAACATGATTGTTAAGTCCCATCATCGAGAAAATCATTTAAAACATCTTCATAAGTTGTTTGCCCATTTGAGAAAATATAGGCTGAAGCTAAACCCGAACAAGTGCATCTTCGGATCCTCCCTAGAAAATTGTTAGGCTTCATCATCAATGAAAGAGGCATAGAAGTTGATCCCTCCAAGGCCAAAGCAATCATTAGAATGCCTACACCCTCGCATAGAGAAGGATGTACGCAGTTTCTTGGGCCACATTTAGTGTGTTAGTCATTTCATTACTTAGCTTATTCCCATTTGTGAACCTTTGTTCAAACTACTGAGAAAGAACATTCCAACCTAATGAAACAATGATTGTCCGATTGCCTTTGATAATATCAAGAAATATCTGCTAAGTCTACCTGTATTGATTTCTCCAAAGCCAAATCACCCTTTTATTTTGTATCTAACTATACATGACAACTTCATGGGATGCATAGTGGGATAGCATAATAAGACAGGGAAGAAAGAACATGCCATTTATTATCTGAGCAAGCGTTTCATGGACTACGAAACCAGATACATGCCTCTTAAGAAAATCTACCTCGCTTTGGTCTATGTTACCAAGAGACTTTGGCATTACTTCATTTCATACAAAGTATTTTTGATTTCTCGGATAAATCCCATCAAGTATCTATTCGAGAAACCCATAACCATAGGAAGGACTGCCATATGGCTCATGATGTTATCCGAATTTGACATCACCTGTGTCTCACAGAAAGCTATCAAAGGGCAGGCCATTGCCAACTTCTTAGTTGATGGACCAGCAAATGAACCCTCATCCTTAAAATTTGACTTCCCATACAAGCATATACTTTGTGTTGAAGTTGAATTGAGCAAGATTATCAAATGGAAAACGTGCTTTGACAGAGCTGTCAATCAGCTAGGTTATGGAATTTGAGTCGTACTCATCTCCCCTACAAGCACCCTCATTCCAATTATCGTAAGACTACACTTTTTATGCACCAACAATATAGTCAAATACGTAGCTTGCATCATCGGTTTGAAAGTAGCTATTGACCTTGGCATTGATGAGCTAAAAGTCTACGAAGACTCGGTACTTGTTATCTTCTAAGCAACTAGAGATTGGTTCATCTAAGAGGAGAAGTTCTTGGACTACCATGAATGTTTATAGATCATTTCTAAGATCTTTGAATACCTAACTTTCAACTACATTGGCAGAAGGAGGAATGGCTTCACAGATGCTTTGGCCACGTTGGCTTTAATGATTGACATCCCTCAAGGGGTAAAAAAGACACCGATTGAGGTTGAGCAGGAAAATGAGCCATCTTATTGTCTTTAGATTGAAACAACCAATTTGAATAGAGAGTCATGGTTCCTCGACATAAAGAACTATCTTGAAGATTAGACTCTTCCCTCCATGGCTTCCAAAAATGATCAACGTGCTCTACAGAGATTAGCAATTCAATTCATTTTGCATGGTAGGACCTTGTACAAGAAGTCCCCTCATCACGTCCTTCTAAGATGTGTAAACGAAGCTAAAGCCTCCACAATCATTGAAGATATCCATGGAGGAGAATGCGGCCCACACATGAATGGGCTCATACTTACCAAGAAGATTTTTCAACTAGGCTACTACTGGTCAACCATGGAAACAAACTGTTACCAACATGTAAAGAAGTTCCACACTTTCCAGTCTTATGCCAACATTATCAAAGCACCAACTTCTGAATTGCACAACCTGACTACTCCTTAGCCATTCTCCATGTGGGAAATTGATGTAGTAGGACCGATGCCTTGGAAGGATGCCAACAAACATCTGTATATCATTGTGGCTATTGACAATTTCACTAAATGGGTTGAAGTCATATCTCTATCAACAATCACAATAAAAAACATAGCAAGATTCATACAAAGAGACATCATTTGCAGATATGGTGTTCCTAGCAAAATCATCACGGACAATGTAACCAATTTTATGGGAAAGGATTTTGAACTACTCTATAAAAAGTTCAAGATTCACCATCATCGATCTTCTCCATATAGACCACAAATGTTACATAAGATGACTATTAATCACTCCAACTAGCATGAAATGTTGGCATATGCACTTATGGCCTACAAGACTTCAATCCGCACTTCAACAGGGGTAACCGCATATTCATTAGTCTATAGTATGGAGGCAGTGCTATCAATAGAAGTTAAAATTCCAAGTCCCCAAGTTTTAGCCAAGGCATAAATTCTATAATCAAATTAGGCATAGGTTTGGCATGATCAACTAAATCTTATTAATGAGAAGAGACTGCAAGCAATGAGCAATGGGCAAGCCTATCAGAGGCTCATGGAAACAGTTTTCAACAAAATGGCTAAGTCTAGAGATGTTGAAAAATGAGACTTAGTTCTCAAAAAAGTCCTTCCACATGAACAAGCACCACAGGGGCAACCTGGCCTGAATTATGAAGGACCTTTCGTCATCAAACAGAAGTTGTCTGGTGGGACACTATTATTGGGAAACATGGACGGGGAAGACTTCCCTATAGTTGAAAAGTTGGACCAAGTCAAAAGATTCTTTGCTTGACTAATGTAAACCTAACTTATGCTGAAAACCTCAAAATAAGAAGTCCTCAAACGGTCATTTTGCTTCTTTTTTTTTTTACACCTCCAAAATCATGATCATTTCTACATGCAAATCCAGAATGGAAGAATCAATGGTTAAAAAAAAAAGCAAGAAAAAAAAAAGCAAAGAAAAAAAAAAGAAGGAAAAGCAACAAAAAAAAGCAGCTTATAAAGAACCATGATTCTTTTCAAAAACATACAAGGATTTGTAAAGAACCAAGATATTCTTTGAAACATGGGAAACTTATAAAGAACCATGATCTTCTTAAAAAATATGGAAATCTTGTATAGAACCATAATCTTCTTCAAGAAATGGGCATTTTGTTGAAGACCATGATTTTCAATTTGTAATAAGTCTCTAACCAAGAGTCATTCATATTCATACTTCCAAACCCTTCAAATCCTGCATATTCAAAGGCAAATCTTGAAACTCCCAATAAGCCATTCATTCAACAATGCAATCGTTTAAATCCTTTAGCACTTCGATAAGTTCTAAGCACAAGTCAGCAATACACAAGTCAAGCATTCAATCAATTTGGAAAAAGGATATATACCCCGTCCAGTCACTTTCCAAAGGCCCATATCTATTTGAGGACAAGGGCAAAAAAGGGGCAAAAACAAAAGAAATATATCAAAACTTAAAGTGAAAACCGAAAATGGTACTCTGACCCAATCCTAGCAAATAGGGGCAAAAAAGGGAGCAAATTAAGTCAACACTTAAGGTGAAGACCAGAAATGGCATCCTAAGTCAAATCAATTCAAGTCATTAGCACACATCTTTGGAAATCATCATTTGGCGAAACAGAATCAAAGCCCTTAAATGCAGGCATGTAATCCCAATCTCTTGAGGGAGACACATTCAATGTCCAAATTTGCAAACCTTTCAAACCTCATCCAAACCAGGCATGACATCATATCATGTGAAAAACACAACCCTATGTACTCAAGATTCATATAATAGGTCATCCTTAATGTTCAAAGACCCTGAGGGGCCAAATTTTTCAAAATCAATAAAAGATATTTCTACAAAATGAATTTTTAAACCTCTTTCAAAAGAAAATGCCAAGTCTAGCCAATCTAGGCTTCAAGCTCAATCATCAATCAATCAACACCATCAACTGTTGGCCATGTCGTTCATTTGCTAAGGAAAGCCTTCTACACAGCTGTTGATAACTCTAGGATCAAGGAGCAGTAAAATAATCCAAGTTAAAGCATCATCTCCAACAAATTTCCATTCATGGCCTAGCAAGTTGTCATTCACTGCCCAACAAATTGTCATTCATGACCCAACAAATTTCCATTCAAGGCCCAGCAAATTGCCACTCACAACCCAGTAAATTCCCATTCAAGGTACGACAAGTTTCCATTCATGGCCAAGAAAAACTGGAGATGATAAATCATATCCCTGCAAAGGAAAAAGTAGAGATGATGTCTCATCTCTCATCAATTGAGATAAAGATGACTCATCATCTCCTAGTAAGGAAAAGAGTAGAGATGATGCCTCATCTCTCATCAATTGACAAAGAGATGACTCGTCATCTCCCTGCATTGAAAAGAGCAAAGATCACACCTCATCTCTCATCAATTAAGATGACTCATCATCTCCCAAAAAAGAAAAAAATTAGAGATGATGCCTCATCTCTCATCAATTGAGAATAGAGATGACTCATCATCTCCCTATAAATAAAAAAAGTGGAGATGATGTCTCGTCTCCCATCAATTGAGATTAGAGATGACACATCACCACCCAACATGAACAAGCAAAATCCGTCTGCGGCAAGAACAATCAAATGAAATCATGAACCAGCAAAGTCCGCCTCCGGCCAAAACAATCAAATTGAATCATGAACTGTCAAAGTCTGCCTACAACAAATAATTAGAGTGGTGAATCCTCTCTCATATTGAAGTCCACCCTATGGCAAGCAACCCAATGATACGTTATCACCTTAATCAAGCCCATAATCACGACAATGTATAATTGAAAATGATGCATCAATCATTTTCAACCTTGTTAAACTTAGGTCGCATAAAGGTTTGGTGAGAACTCTACCTCACATGAAATGGTTGTAACCTTCGACATCACAGATTGCCTATCAGGCATAGAAAAATGTCAATCCTCGCTCTATTGCCTACTTAACAAGACAAACATGAATACGTAGTACCAATCTCTAAGAGATCTCCATGGCTTTTGAAGTTACACTTCCCGATATGCCCTGCTCAGTCCATTACAATTTCAGAGAGGGAATCTAGGTCTTGCCTCACCAGAATGGCCAAAATCTTGACATAACTGATTATCTTTCGTGTATAGGAATAGGTCATCGTCATTCCATAGCCTACATACCATGACAACCGTCTTTGGAAATTAGTTGAAACAGATATGTATCATTAATCCCTCGAGATCACCATGGCCTTCAGAATTAAGCCAAAAACTTCCTGATATGCTTTGCTCAGGCCACCGTAGGTTTGGTGAGGGAATCTAGGTCTTGCATCACCAGAAATGGCCGAAACCTTTGACATAGTTGATTATCTACTCGAGTATAGATGAATGTCCTCATCATTCCACAGCCTATATACCATGACAATCGCCTTTGGAAATTGGTTGAAACAGATATAGAGCACTGATCCCTCGGGATCCCCATGGCTTTTGAAGTAAGCCTAAAAAACCTTTTGACTTACCTCATTCAGGCCACGTAGGTTCACTAAGTCAAGTCGGTCCTCGACTATGTAGAAAGGCCTTCACAGATAACCGCCTATTTCAGTGTAGTAGGTGTCATCACTTTATAGCCTCCATATTATGCCAACCATGTTTGCAGATTGGATGGATGTAATAGATATGTAGCACCAATCTCTCGAGATCCCATGGCTTTCAAAAAAACCTAAAAAGTTTCCAACAAGCCCTATCAACAATCCCTGAAACACGAACAAATTGCTGGGTAGCATCTGGGTTATTAGGACATAGTTGAATGCTACACCTTGATTTATAGTCTATGTATAATACGTAGCAATGGGTTCCTTGTTATCACAACCTCCACAGCTTTCAGAGAGAGCGCAACAACATTTCCAGTCCTGATCAGTCCTCTACTTACACTCTATTAAAGACGGAACGACTGTAAGGTATGACCCACCTGTGATGTCTATTTATGAGGACTTAAACATGCACCACAATTCATTCCATAAATTCTATGTAATTCCCAAGTCCCTAGTGGGACTACTAACTTTGCTTGAAGAATCCTCCTCATAGCAGACAGGTTCCTTGTGAGAAAAATCCACCACTGTTTCTCAGGAAAGAGCTCATAACATTTCTCTGCACATCCAAACTAAAGCCACCCTTCTAGTTCAAATTTTGGCACCCCCTTAGTCCATACTTTTGAATGATTTACCTAGCATCGGCCACTCTTCATTCAGTACCTCATCTGTCGCATGATTTACTAATGGCCACCCTGTGACATCTGCTCGGCTTTGGACAATAAGCAATGCCACACTTCGATCCATCAAGTCCATGAAATGATAGCTTTTGGTCATAGTCTAAACAACCATCAAACTTAAGTAATATTTTCATAGCACAAGTTACTTGTGATAAAAACCCCTCCACAGCTTCTCGAGAAAGAGCGCAACAACATTTCTCTATAAGTTCTAACGGTCACCGCTCAACAAACCAACCAGTTTGCACCGACCTAGCCCCTAGGTGACACCAGCTTATTGGGACATGAGCATATGTCACATTCACTCTCAAATGCTGTGTGTTTTACCTACTTTAGCAAAGACTGGGTTGTTATCACCTAGGCAAGGCACAACACCCGATCCTACGGGATCCCATCCTTGCTTCAAAGAGAGTTGTTATAAATTCTTCCTTGCACGTCCCCCCGTCTTGACAATGTTTAAGTGGGACGAAAATATTGTCATGGAGCAATTCATAGCCTATGTAACCATCACTTTATAGGTACGTAGCACTGACCTTCCAAGGTCCCATAGCTTTTCTAGAGAGAGCTTCCAAAATCTCTCCGTGAGTCCCATAAAATACAACACTTGCCTAACTGGAACGGGGGCAATGTCGTAAATCGATCCGTCTAAGTATCACGACTGATGTGAAGCCACACGTAGTCTTCAAGAATGATATTTAGCACATATGCATTATGATTGATGTAAATCCTAGTAGTGTTCAATCATGATGCATATCTTTTTCTATAACTTTTCTAGAGAGAGCTTCACAAGCATCCCTCTATGAGTCCCATTAAAACCCTCAAGGACAGTCACAAGAAGACTTTTGAGCAATCAACTTTTCAAATGAACCAATGATTACACAATTCAATAAGTACATAACATCCCAATATTGCAAATCTCAAAAGAAACTTCAAACAAATCATATAACTTAATCATCAAGTAAGCCAGAAACAAATACAAGTGCATAAGTCATCTGAATGGTTCGTATGTTTACAATATTTTGCATGATTGATTTTCCGTAATGTTTTCAAGTAGTTGCACCCTATGTCGATGACTTACATGTCTCCCGACACAGCATATATGCTAACAGAAACACCCTAGAAGCTAGAGAAAGTACCAATTATTTGCATATAACTCATGGATAACCCACATTTTCCAAAACAAAGAGAGTATCCCTCTCAGATGTAACCCATTTTGCAACTTGGTTTATCTTGAAGAAATTTATAAAACACCGAAAGGGTTAACTCTCAACTCAAGAAAGCATTTCAAAAGCAAATTCATTTCAAAACCTTGACCCACAAGTCAATGACAAGTTTCAACCCACCATTATTTTCTCAGCCAAAACTATTTCAAAATTTCAAAACCACTCACCCAATATCCATGAGTTACATGTAAGGAAAAGGTATCATCTCGCCCAAGTCAAAATCAAGGCACTTCCTTCTTTGCTATGTATGGCAAAGCCACACATACCAAAGAGGGGCAACTGTTAGCACCCAAATTTTGATTCAGGTCATCTAATGGAACAAAAAGTAGCAAAGCAGCATTTAGGTATCAAGACTTTAAGCACCCTGGTTTAGAGAGAGAAAATTAGACCCTAAGAGGTTGGGAATCTCCTATGAAGTCTTCCCTGAATATTTTGGTCGCAAAAAGCATCATTCATATTGTACCATGTGTAGTGAATCAGCCCAACTACACCATTTTTAGTCAAACCCTGATCCCCCAAGAAGCATCAGTAGGACTATGAGGGTCTACATTCAAGACCACCAAATACATTTTCTTCAATTTCTCCAACCTCTATAAACCTTCCAGCAGTAAAGCATCAATAAGTGGAAAATTACCATTTTACCCTTTGACCTTCAAAAGCCAAAATTTGATACCTCCACACATTGTCTACAAATTATTTAGCCTCCATAAGTCTTCCCATGGCAAAGCATTACAGGTGAAGATTTGTCATTTTTACCCCTTTTAGCAGCATAAACAGAGAAATTATCATTTTACCCTGACCTTCAGGATTTATCCCTGGACCCTCAAATGACCCCTGAAGCTTCTCCCATTTCCTGATTTGTGTAAGATCAGGTCCTACACACTCCAATCTCCACCACCTTCGAGGAACTTATCTCAGACTAAAACTTTTCAAAAACTGGCAACAACTAATTTCTCAACCTTCGAAGACCCATAGCCATAAAACAACAATCAAAAAGCTCTCAAAGATTTATCTGATGTCAAAATTCATAAAAGTCACTGACCATCTTTCAGTCTCAAAGTACCATTTAATCAGTCATTCCACCAAACCGGAGTATCCAAGGTCTCTGACCCCTGTGAAATCTCGAATCTTCCCTAAGTAGTTGAAAATCAGTTATGGCCCCGTTTGTAGTCTTTTTGGTTTAGAATGTTCTCCAGACCTCCAAATCTCGATAAGTCAGTGCCCATCTCTCTGGATTTGTGAGGCCCTCATAAATCCCCCTAATGTGAAGGAACATTGGAAGAGTCAATCCACTTGTTTCTCCCAATTACTTAAAAAATGAGCTACACATTCAAGAAAAATACCCTGTACTTAACTAAACCCCGGGAATACATCAGAACTCTGAATTTCAGTCTGTCAGTGGCCACCCCTTGGTAACTCTGAGACCTTTAAAAGCCCATCTCCCTCAACTACCTCATCAACTTCTATAAGTCTACTCACTACATTTTGTCCAGGTCAGGATGGTACCTAGTTAGTTTGTATTTGGCACTCGAAAAGCCCTCGAAAACTCTCTCAAACTCGGAATTCAGCTAATTCAAGCCCATTTTCTCAATTTTTGACCTACCCTCAAAATAGCATTTTGTGAATCCAAGCAACAGAAGGTCCCTGCTATCCCAACTCTATCATTCTCCAATGAGCTACAGGATCGGTTCATCTTCAAGCGACCCTGCTTTGAAAAATCCTCGATAATTACCTGGGAATCTGTTGGATGAGTTGTCAGCTCCTACAATTGTTGTAGTGACAATTGTTGTGGTGAAAATTGTCATGGTGAACCCTCTAAGCTTCGATAAACCCTCTAAGCTTTGATAAACCCTGAACCACAATTGTTGCGGTGAACTACGGCTCCCATACTGAATTTTTTAGCCAGGGGTCTCTCCAACTGCCCAAAAAGGGATTTTGAGCCCAACTTCCTGCCCAGGTATCAGAATTTGGAGCAATCAGAGCCTATGGCTCATAAAACCCAAGGGCCACCTTTTGTCTGAAGATTTCATAAATCAATTTAACCATTTTGCCCCTCTAATATTTATCAGAGTGCATTTGAGGCTAGTAAACCCCTGATTTCACCCCTACCCTTATCATAATTTGGTTCTAATTGATCCACTACAACCGGAACATCTGGGACTTCAAGAATGGACATTGAGTTTACAACTTTTCGAGCACGGGAGCTCAAAATGCAAGTTAGCTAATAAGGGATTTGATTTTTTTCTGGAAATTAATGCATTATTGAGCTCATCGTCATGATTTTAGCTCATTAATGTCATTTAATGCATTCACACTTAAATTCTTTATCCCTTTCACCCTTAGATTAGGATACCCACATTCACTTTATGTAGTCCCCCCTTGGATCAATCACATGGATTTCAAAAATCCATGGAGATCTTGATCCACCCTACCATTTATCACCTTTAACCCCCTCATTTGATTTCCCTCAATCAATCAAACCCCATGGATTTTCCAACACGGCCCCATGCTTGATCCCTATTGGTCCATGTCACCTATCCATGTGAACTAAACCCAATCAAATCCTACCCTTGATTAAACTAGCACAAACCAATCCCCTTCTTTGATTCTTGTCAACCAATCAAAATACTTAAGATTGCCAACATGGCCTTAGGCCTGATCCATCTTGGTCCATGTCATCAATCCATGTGAAATAAACCAAATCAATCATACCCCCCACTGAATAAAAGCACAAACTAATCCTCCCCCTTGCTTTGGCAAACCAATTAGATTAATTCATATTGTCCACATGGCGTTAGACTTAATCCATATTGGTCCATGTGAACTAAACTTAATTAACCCCAGCCATTGATCCCCTTGATCACCTAGACCAATCCCAAATCCTGTCTCACTAATTTGGGGCTATAAATAGCCCCAAATTCATGCACATTAGGGTTTGTCCATTGAACCAAAAAGAAAAAGAAGAGAAAGAAAAGGAGAAGAGGAACATCAAGCTCAAGTCCAACCCTAACCCCTTCCCAAGTGCAGGTAAGCCCTAAGCATGCCTAGGGTAGTTCATTTATGTCATTTAACCTCATTCGCATGCTGCTATGTTGCTCAATTTCATGTCATTACTCTGTTTTAATTCAGGTTACACAATGGAGACTACACTGTCTCCATTGGACTTTATTTTTGGACCTTTGTCCACTCCTGATTTTTGTACTGCTCGAAATGAGCCCAAATTTTGACACAAAGTTCCCAAGAGGGAGTCCAAACCATGACAAAATTTTGGGGATTTTAGAAGCATGTTAGGGCTGCAAAATGGCCCCATAAACAGATCCCAAAAATATATTCTTTTGTGACCTAACTTGTTAATTTCTTATAGAATTTTGTAGATGTAATCATGAGATAAGTTTTGTATATGTTATTCCCCTGGTATATATCTCTCTTTGGGAGAAATTTTAGACTTTTTCAAAACCCCTAAGGAGCCCAAAATTTAAGAAATACAGCTGTTGGATTTGCTCCCAGTAACTAATGCTTGAATTTTATGGAAATAAAATTCAAACATTGTACAAACATGGATTAAGGATAAATTTAGGTGTTGAGATCTTAGACCCACCCCAGGGTGCCTTGATTTGCTCCAAACCTATGCACAGGCCAGCATGACCCTCTGAAGTCCAACCCTGTGCTCAAGCACCTCTGTGGGCCCTGATTTCTCTCCCAACACTTGAATTTATTTCAGGCGTTGAGAAGAGAAAATTCAGGCTTTGGGGTGGATTTCAAGAGTTAAGCTCATGTTAAAAATCTATTTTTTCAAAAATTATTTATGTTATATTTATAACTTAGGGTCTAGCCCAGAGAAAGAGGAACCCACCCCTCTAGGTCCTACACATAGGGCCCAAAACCCAAGGTTGGTTGCTAGTTTCAGCACCTAATGCATGAATTTCTCCTGAATTAAAATTCAGGCATTAGACCAAATTCGGGCATTAAGCCTGCATAGAATGACCATATTTCTTTCTTCTAGGAGGCAACCCTTCACACCCATAAGGATCCCACCTTCAGGGATTGGGCCCTTTGACCTTGGAAAACCCCCTCTCCCCCTTTGCAAGGGTCTTATAGCTCTAGGACCCATGTAAGCACTTGAAAAACTCAGACCAAGTTGTTGAACTAGCCAACATTCAATGCCTAAAAATACAGGTGTTAGATTAAAAATTTAGGCATTAAGCCTATACAAAATGACCAAATTACCTTCTTTTGGGAGGTATATCTTTGTACCTATAAAGGTCCTGGCCCCTAGGATTGTATAATATGACTATAAGAAACACCGTCTACCCTTATCCAAGGGTCTCATAGCATTGGGACCCACAAAAAGGTCCAAAAAAATGAGGTTAAAATGTTGATATAATCAGCTTACAATGCATGAATTTCACCCTGAATTAAATTCAGGTGTTGGATTAAAATTTAGACATTAAGCCTGAAACACCAAAAAAAATACATATTTTCTTTTTTTATTTTATTTTTTGCGTTAGGGTTAATCCTAACCCTAAAGCAATTAATTGAACCATTTAGGGGGGGTCCACAATCCCTCTAAAAGTCATGAACTTGAGGGGTCCCTCTTAATAATTAATGACTTAACTAAAACGCAGGTTTCTGAATTTGTCATAAACCAACGCCTAAATTTTCCCTGAATTAAATTCAGGCTTTTAAAATTCAAGCATTAGAGGTAAATTCAGATGTTAAGCCCAAGAAAATTATAAAAACCAGCAACTTCCCTATTTCATGAGCATGGACTTCAATTTAACTTAGAACATGTATGAATGAGAGAAGCCACCCTAAAAAGGTGGGTATTTGGGGAGCCTAACACTTTCCCTAAATGCAACTAAACAACTTACCCTCTTTCTTAAGAACTCAGACCAGTTTTAGGAGTTAAACCCCTAGACCTTTAGGTCCAGGCTTTTCCCCTTCCTCTCAAGGGGGATAACCAATGTCCAACTCCATTGGTTAATCCTGAGTTGGTGGTGACTCCCAACAGAGCCTAACACCCC
>JAOXJP010226719.1:0-11435 GCA_025762735.1 Platanus orientalis | reverse complement strand
CTTCATTTTCTTCAAAGCTTCTTTAACTTCCGTCACACTAATCCTACAAAGATATCTATGATCTCTACTCTCTCTTAAGAACTTAAAATTTGATCAGAATACAAGCCATTTAGAGTTGGCAAAAATGTGATCAAACATGAATTTCCATTTAGTGTAGTAAAATATGAATACTTTCATTCATTTGTTCATAATCTCAAGCCCATGTTTAAATTTGACATGAAACACGATGAAGTCTGATGTAATGAAAGTGTTCAATGAAGAAAAGGAAAAGTTGTTTAAGTACTTTGATACACTTTCTTGTTATGTTAGCCTCACTATAGACATGTGGACAGCAAAGTCACAGAACATGGGGTATTATTGTTTGACTTGCCATTACATTGATGATCAATGAGAGTTGAATAAAAAAATTATTGGGTTCAAAGCAGTTGAGGGTTCTCATGATGCATTCTCACTTAGTTAAGTTGTTATGGATCTTTTGATAGGATGGAATCTTGATAAAAGGATATGTTTTATTATGGTAGATAATGCATTAACCAATGATGCAATGATCAGAGAATTGAAGAATACATTGTGTGATAAAGGATATCTTGCATTGGGTGGTGAGTTGTTGCATGTACGTTGTAGTGCACATATTTTTAATCTTATTGTGCAAGACGGTTTACGTGAGGTAGCTTCTTTGTTAAGCAAGATTAGGGGGAGTGTGAAATATGTGAAGCTAACACCACAAAGAAGTGCAAGGTTTCAAAATGCCAAAATTCACGTTTGGTTGCAATCATTGAAAGATGTAGCTCATGATATACCAACAAAATGGAACTCTACTTACCTAATGCTTGATAATGCACTTCTGTTGAAAGAAACATTTTGTTGTTTAGGGCAAATGGATAAAGATTACAACAGTAATCCATCAAATGAAGAGTGGCCAATGGGAAAGGTTATTTGCAAATGTTTAAAATTGTTTCATGAAGCTATAAAAAAAATTTCAAGGATAAAATATCCAACTACAAATAAGTTTTTTCTTGATGTGTGTACTATATATGTTAAGTTGCTTTCATGGAAGGATAATCAACATCATTATGTACGGTCAATGCAAGAAAAAACATTGGCAAAGTTTAAAAAGTATTGGGATGAATGCAATTTGGCATTAGTAGTGGCATCGGTTTTTTATCCTTGATACAAGATGGTGCTTATAAATTATTATTATCAGGAAATCTATGGATGTGATGCTGATGTGATGATTAAAAGAGTTCATACAACTATTTATGACCTTACTTTGAGTGTGTAGTTGATTCTCCTGTGTTGCCTTCTATGGGTTTTGTGGACAGCGGTCATGGTAGTACATCACACATAGTTGTAGAAGAAGATACGATTCCATCATACCTAAGTTGGTATAAAGCTTCACACCACACATGTTTTACATTTACTCATAAATCAGAATTGGATATGTATTTGAAAGAGCCAATAATTGAAGATGTGGAGTTGAATGTTTTTACAGTGGTAGAAGTTCACTCCCAAGTATTCCACTCTTGTGAAAATGGCCAGTGAACTTTTATCCATTCCTGTGTTTATAGTTGCATCTGAGTCTGCATTTAGTACTGGAGGGCGGGTACTTAATCAAACCCATAGTTGCTTGGCACCTAAGATAGTAAAGGCATTGATATGTGCACAAGATTGGTTAGAGACACCTCAAATTGCAAGTAGGTATCAAATTTGATTAGTTGATATATATTTATTATAAGATTTTATTTGTATTAATGTTGGTTTTTTTTCTTCATTTTTGCTAGGAATAATGATAGATGAATTAAAATATTATCCCCACTTGATCATGAGTGGTGGATCTTAGTCTTTTTTGAAAATGTTTTGTAAGGGATTTTTTTTTTTTTAATAACTAATATTTGTTTTCCTTAGACAATGCATTTCATGTACAATGTATTAACTATAAATGTTATCTTTTTGTAGGTGGTTTTGGAGGGTGGAACGGTTACTAGAATGTTGATCGTGTGTGGTGGATCTTGTTTTCTTTTTTCTTTTCTTTTTTTACTATGACAATGAAGTTTAATTTTGAGAGGAGGATCTTAATTTCGTTTGCAATAGACTTGTTTCTTTTACTTATTATAAGTGTTCACATAACTATCACTGAAAAAATTATGCATGAAGATCGAATTGATATGCATATGTTATGTATTTCTGTGAGGTTTTCCTTGGTTAACTCATGGTGTATGGTTGAGTAGTTCTGATCCTAACAAAACAATATCTTAGATTGTTGTGACAAAGATACATGCAGGGACACCACTTTGTTTTTTTATATCATTTTGTGAATGTGTTGTTTCTTGATTACTCAACATTCTTTTCCATTAAACATGGCTATCTTGTAGCATATTTGTCCTTTCAATTTGATAGTGTGCATTGATCACATTTTAAATGCACATCTTCTTCACTTTCACCCTCCTTATGTATGATTGAACCTAGATATCAAAAATAGTAATGGTGTGTCTCTTGGCCATAATTTAAACTGTATCCATGTTTCTACTGTTTATGAAAGTTGTATTCAATATATTGTTAGTCTTGCATATCTTGAAAGTATTTGATTTTAAAGATCTTATAAAACAACAACTCTCAAAACTTCACACATAGAAGATGGATCTTCAGATTTTTGAATTTTCGGATTTACAAATATTCAAATATTTGAATAAATCTGGATATTTGGATATTCACATATTCGAATATTCGGATGTTCGAATATTTGGATATTCAAATTTTTGATAAATAAATTATATTAAATTAGAATATCCGAAATCCAAATCCGATATTCAACTATTCGAACAAATTCAAATTTGGAAAGTATAAAAAAAACATTAACCGGATTTTGAACCAAATTCGGCTATGTGATATTCATATTCGAATAGAATACAAATATACTTATATTCGATTTGTATTCACTCCATTGACAGCCCTACTAAGACTTCAACTAACAAGGAAGAAGAAAATGAAAATCCTTAAGATGAACCAAGAATAATAGAAAATATTTATTCTCATGACTCTAGAAATGAGTTGGAGGAAACCAATGATGATGATGAGAGTCATCCAAAGGAAAAGAAACTAATCAAGGAACACTCATCAAAAGATATTATTGGAGATCCGGATAATAGTGTCAAAACAAGAAGGCAAATAAAGAATATTATTAGTGATATTTGTTTTACATCCAAGATTGAACCTAGAAAGGTAAAATAAGCTTTTGATGTTCCATATAGGATCATGGCTATGCAAGAAGAGCTTAACCAATTCAAGAGGAATAATGTTTGGTGCCTTGTGGAAAAACCCAAAGACAAAAATGTAATTGGTATAAAGTGGATCTTTAACAATAAGATGGATGAGCATCAAATTGTTGTGAGAAGCAAAGCATGTTTAGTTGCTAAAAACTTGTTCAAATGGAAGGGATAGACTTTGAGGAAACCTTTGGTCCCATAGAAATGTTAGAATCCTTTTATCTATTGTTTTCCATTTGAAATTCAAGTTGTTCCAAATGGATGTTAAGAGTATTTTCTTGAATGATGTGCTCCAAGAAGAAGTCTATGTGGAGTAACTGGAAGGGTTCATAGACCCTCATAGGCCTAAACATGTATATAGGCTCAAAAAGGCACTCTATGGTCTCAAACAAGCTCCTAGAGTATTCATTCTTGAAAATCAATTCACAAGGGGGAGTGTTGACAAAACACTCTTCAAAAAGAAGAATGATGATTGCATACTCATAGGACAAATTTATGTTGATGGCATAATATTTGGTGTCACTTGAGAATATATAGCACAAAATTTTGCTTATACCATGAAGAGCAAATTCGAAATGAGTATAAAAGGGAAATTGAAGTTCTTTCTAGGACTTCAAATTAAGCAAACCAATGATGGAATTTTTGTAAATCAATCCGAATTTGCCAAGGACTTAGTGTCAAAGTTTGGAATGACCCAATCCAAACCACTACACACCCTCATCAACACTAATGAGAAAGCAAACAAGGGCTGAAGATAAAGATGTAGACACTAAGATGTACAGAAGCATGATAGGTAGTCTCCTCTACCTCACTACTAGTAGACTTGACAAATCTTTCAGTGTTAGTGTTTGTGCTAGACACCAAGCTGCTCCAAAAGAATTGCATGTCAAAGCCACAAAGTTAATCATTAGATACATTTGTGGAACCATAAATTATGGACTTTGGTATCCCTTTGATACCAATAGTGTTATAGCTAGTTATTCAGATGTAGAATGGGCTAGAAATATAGACAACAAGAAAAGCACAAGTGGATGATGATTCTATGTTGGAATTGCCTTATATCTTGGCACCATAAGAAACAAAATTCAATTTCTTTGTCAACAGCTGAGACCGAATACATTATAGCAGGAAGTGGATGCACACAGTTTATATGGATAAAGGAAATAATGAAAGACTATGGTCTCAAACAATCTATAATAGAACTGTTCGTGGACAACAAAAGTGTGAGCCAAATTTCTAAGAACCTTGTTCAACACTCTCGACTTAAACATATAGACATTAGGCATCACTTCATTCGAGATTTAGTAAAAGAATAAGTGATCTCCCTTGAGTTTGTTTGTAAGCACCCAAATTTTGACTTGGGTCATCTAATGGAATAAAGAGCATCAAAGGAGTATTTAGGAATCAAGACCTTAGGAAACCTTAGTTTAGGAAAGTAAGCTTGGACTCTAAGATGTTAGGCATCTATTGAGAAGTCTTCCCGAATATTTCGGTCACAAATGTATCATCCACAACATACCATATATTAGCCTAAGTACACCATTCTAGGTCAAAACCCTAATCCTTCAAAAAACATCAATGGGACTTTGAGGATCCACATTTAAGATCTCTAATCATGTTGCCTTCAATTCCTCCAACATCCATAAGCCTTCCTCCAACGAAGCATCATAGGCTAAAAAATTACCATTTTACCATTTTACCTTCAAAGGCCAAGAATTGCTATTGTCATACATTTCATAAAAATTCTCTTACCTCTATAAGCCTTCTCACTATAAAGCATCATAGATGAAGAATTATCATTTTTACTATTTTTGCCCTTGTGGGTGAAAAATTATCATTTTTCCCTTTTGTCTTCAGAATTTACCCTGGGGCCCTCAAAGGATCCCTGAAGCTTTCCCCGTTACCTAAATGGTGTCCTAGCAGATCGTACACATCCCTATTCCTCTTATATTTGAGGAACTTATCATAGAACAAGTCTCCTTCGAGACTTGCAATAGGCAACTCCTCAGTCTTTAGTAACCCTTGACCAAAAAATGACCTTCAAAAAGCTCTCAAAGGTTTATCCAACCTCTAAATTCAAAGAGGTTAATGGCTATCTTTCAGTTTTTGTCTTATCTCCAAAAGTTGTTTCACCAAACTAAGGTGTTCGAGGTCTTAAACCCCTTCAATATCTCAAATCTTCCCTAAGGGGCTGAAAGTCGATTCTGACCACATTTACCACTATTAGGTCTTAAATGTTCCCCGGACATCCAAATCGGTGCCCATCTCAATAGATCGACGAGGCCTTCGAAAAATCCCCTAGAGGACACAAGCATTTAAAAAGTCAATGTATTCAGATTCCCCCAATTACTCTAAAATGAGTAGCATGTTTGGGTCAAGTGTCATGTATTTAATTGGACCCTAGAAATTCAACAAAACTCTAAAATTCAGTCTGTTAGGGGCTATTTCTCAGCAACTCCAATACCTATGAAGGGTCATCAACCAAAACCACCTTGACAAATCTTATAAGCCTACTCATCACTTTCGTCTAAATTGGGTCAAGACACCTTTTGTCTGTATCTGGCACTCGAAATGCCCTTAAGAACTCTCCTTAACTCCAAATTTAACAAAGTTAGACCCATTTTCTCAGTCCCTTCCATACCTTTAAAAGACTATTTCACGAACAAGGGCAATGAAAGATGTTTGCTAGCTGCCCAATACCACCATTCTTCGTTGAACTACAAACACAATGTCTTGTCAAGCGACCCGACTTTGAAAAGCCCTCAACAACTACTCATGAATCCAATGGTCAATCTGTCACTTCTTGTGGCTCCAAAACTCTCTAAGCTTCAAATACTCTAAAGACTCTAGCTCCTAACAAGAACATCCAGTAGCTTTAGGGGCATTTCCAGTCCAAAATTCCCTACCTGCCCAAAAGGAAATCTTAGGCATGGTTTCCTACCCAAGTATCATAATTTAGAGTGGTCTCATCTAGTGTCTCATAAAAGTTAAGGGCCACCTTTTGTTTGAAGATTTCAAAAGTCAATTTTACCATCTTACCCTTCTAATATTTATCTGAGAGCTTTTAAGGTCAATAAACCCTGATTTTACACATTTACCCTTATAGTAATTCAGTTCTAACTAATCCATTGTGATTGGAACACCCAAGACTTTGAGAGCAAACATTGAGTTTGCATGTTTCCAAGCATAAGAACCCAAAAAGTAAGGTGGCTAGGAAAACGGATCTTTTTCCATGTAATTTTAGTGGATAAGGATCATTCTTAGCCCTCCACCTCATTATGGATAAGGATCAATCTAAGACCTCCACCTCACAATCCCAAAATTAAATTCTAGTCATCCCCTCAACCAATTTTGGGCTATAAATAGCCCCAAATTCGTGCACATAAGGGCTGAAAAGAATTCACAAGAGAAAAAATGAGAGAAAGAAGAGGAAAAAGGGAAAAAGCTCAAGAGTCCAAGCCCTTATCCCAAGCCCAAGAAGGGTAAGCTTTAAAACTTTCTTAGCTTAGGTTTTATAAGTTATTTTGTTTATGTTTTATGTTGTTTTCATGTTTAAATATTCCATATATAATGTCCTAAATTTGGGTTACATAGTAGAGACAAAACTATATCTACTACATGTTTTCTATTGACCTCTAGCTAGTCCAGAATTTTTTTTAAATTTTTGTACCAATCAAAATCGGCTCACATTTTAAGGTTAGGATCCTAAGAGGGAAGCCTACCCATGATAAAAATTTGAGAATTTCCAGAGCATATTTGAGCCACGGGATTGTTCCCCCAAACTTGTCCTAAAAAACGGTTCTATATTCCTTCTTTAACAACCTATAGTGCATAATGTTTTATGAATTTTGTAGTTAAAATTTTTCTATTGTTTTTCTACAAAACATACTTAAGATGATCACTTGCCTCCATAAAAAAATTGAGAAGTTTCCAACACTGGTAAGGGGCTCAAACAACCAAGACAAGGTTGTTGGATTTTGGTCCAGGCTGGACACCTGAATTTTAATGTGAGTTAAAATTCAAGTATCAGAACTTTAGGCATTGAATTCACATTCAGGTGTTAGACCTAAACCTTGCTTATTATATATGGTTGCAAAGAACTTTCTCCTGACTTTCCAAATTGACTAACCACACTCAATTTGGATTTCTGTAGAGAGAGAGATACGGCCTTCGGAGTGCGGAGTGCAGACTGCCCAAGCTAGTTGCCTAAATTTTAACATGTTAAAAATCAGGCATCAATTCACATTCAGGTGTCTAATCAAAACCTTGCTCATTATATATGGTTTTAAATATCTTTCTCTCGTATTTCCAAATTAACCAACCACGCTCAATTTGGAGTTTTGTGAGGAGAGATATAGTCTTTTGAGTGCGGATTGTTCAAGTTGAATGCCTGAATTTTAACTAGTTAAAATTCAGGCATTGGTATCAAGTTCATGTGTTTTTCACTTTCAAGCATTAGAATAAACCCATAAAAATTATATATTTTTAGAAATATCTCTCTCTTAGCTTTCCAAATTGACCAGTAATCTCAATTTGAAGTTCTAAAGAGAGAGATATGGCCTTTGGAGTGCACACTATCCTGGCCTGACTCCTAAATTTTAACTTATTAAAATTTAGGCATTGGCAACAAGTTTAGGTGTTGGAAAAATTTAAGCGTTGGGATTTGAGACCCACTCTAGTGAACCCTAACCTTCTCTAAGCCTATACATAAGTTAAAATGATATCTTAGAATCCATCCCTGTGTTTAGCCACCTCTATGGACCCTGTCTTTATCCTAATGCCTGAATTTAATTCAGGCATTAAGAAGAATTTTAGGCGTTGGGATGAATTTCAGGTGTTAGGCCTGTGATAAAACCAAATTGTTATCTTCATTTTATCATTCTTTTTGAACTTTATTTTGGGTTTAAGATAAAAGTCAGAGACCACAAAGAGGTTATACACCTCTCTGTAATTTCCCACATCACTAAGACCTATAGAAGGGGTCCAAAACCCAAGGCCAGTTGTTGGTTTTTCTAGCACTGAATTTAATTCAGGCATCATAGTGAAATTTAGGCGTTAAGCTTGTGAAAGATAAATGAAACCCATCTTTTATTTTTAGCTTAGTTTCATTCTTTAATCCTTGTTTATTCATCTTTTTATGTTACCTTTAAACCATTTCAATTCATAAACATAACGTAGAAAGCCCATCATTGCAAATGCCACTTTCAACTTATAAACAATTATAGTAAGGTTGACTATACCCTTGTAAATCACAAGTGTATCCGATACCCAAACTTTACATGGGAGACAACGTCGGTGCTATGGCTACTACGTCAATGCAATCATGTTGAGTCACCCTACCCAATCAGTACCTTTCAACCTTTCCCAACCTTTTATGGTGTCCACCTTATGCTAGGGTCATGTCGTAGTGGTTCATGACCTAAAAACCCTAGGACTTGGCCATATCTCAATTAGGTTCTTAAAACACACTCGCATTGATACAATAAAACCCCAACCCCATTTCACTAACTTGATTACATTTTGTAGTAGTAAGGAGTACTTTGTAAGTATACGAATAACCTAAAATGAATCTACCCTAAATCACTCTCATAGTCAGACATACTTGACTACTAAGATTTACAGACATAACAAACCCCCAAAAATACATGTTGTTTGATCCCAACCCTAGAAACACTTGAACCACACAAGATCGAGTATATAGGTAGCCTAAGACTATGTCTCAGGTGCAACTATAATGATCACAACACTAGGGTGGTCCAGACCAATAACTTTACATCTAACAGGCAGAAAACCCTATGACACTTTATGACATACATGCTATGAGAAGCCACCCTAAAAAGGTGGGTGATTAGGGTGCCTAACACCTTCCCCAACTACAATAAAATAGCTTACCCTACTCTTTGGAGAACTAGATTATTAGTAGGAGTTAACCGTCTACACCTCAGGGTTTAAACTTCTTTTCTCCTAGAAAGGAAGCCGATGTCCAACTCCATCAGAAAACCTAAGTTGGTGGCATCCCCCAAAAAGCCTGACATCAGCTAACTAGGTAACCAAACCTCAATATCCCCTTGATAAACCATATTTCCCTTAATTAAACACCAAATAGACACTAGAGTTGCCACAGCCAGCGAAGTGGGGGTAGAAACCGAAAGGGGAACCCGAGAGAGTTGCGAGCCTCCCGCGTTTTTCTCGATGCCCACAGAATGGCAACTCCACTGGGGATTTATTGTTTAAACTCTACACATGTATGTTGTACTTGCTATAGTTGTGCCTTTCGTTATTTGCATGCTTTATCACCTACTTTGCTTATTTTTTTATTGCTTCCGTCATTCCATTAGTTAGTAGGATCAATACTCATCATCAACAATCAATCAAATTTGTATCTTAGGTTTAGAAAACATGCTCACATTAGACCTAGGACAAGTTGAACTAGTTAGTAGGATTAAATTCCCCTTGAACAACTTGTATGAATAAATGTTTGATTTATTTGTCTTGTATTAAATGATTCCATAGGACATGACATTTCACCAATACATCACATTCATGAGCCCTATATCTATTCATTACCCACCAGTAGACCAACATTGGATCACACTTAGGATGGAAACAACACCGGTGCCGTGGCTACTACGTCAACGTGGTAAAGTCGAGTTACCCAAACCTGTCACTATTCCCATGATCTGATCTTTTTTGGGGAGGTGTTTAGACTGGCACATCTTGCTTATAGACTCTGTAAAAAATCATGCATATTTAGTCATTTTATGTTGGAGTTACCTAGGTTACACTCAATAGATTAAAGGTCTAGTTTTAGGACTTGATGGCCAAACTCTTTTGCTGTCTGTTTAAATGCTTGAATTTAAATTAACTATTTTGCGATTCCAATAGCTAGTTTAGCCCCTACTGGTGCAACTAGCCATTGGATACTTGACAATTGACCATAACATCATGATTGAGTGTCTGGATAGTCATGTCATACTTTCATTAACAAAGTTAAGGATATATGTCTAGCTTTTTACACACACACACACACACACACACATATATATATATATATGGTGAATTATTTTATGTCTCCCATATCCTATTTATTCTCTTTTTCATACTCATTCATGTATCTTAAAGTTAAACTAATCACTCTCCATTAATCCTAATCAAAACATTATGGACATTAAATCATGTCTCTTAAATCACTCAAAATTCTCTTTAAATCTCACATATTCTATCTACTTTCGAGTTATTCCACATCTCAATCAAATCACTTTTTCAAAGTCAAGTTGATTCCTTCCTATTAATCAAACCATTGTATACTTAAGTAAAAAAATAATAACTAGTAAAAAATAGCATAAAATCACTTTTCAAATCATCTTCAATATAAGTATAAACCATTTATTCATTCATAATTAAACTAACCGCTTCATTAAACTAACAATGCCCATTAATTCTAATAAAACATTCTATACATGTGAAGAATAAATAAAGGAATAAATCATATCTCTCACATTATTAAAACTTTTCTTATCCCATTAGGGTAAACATAAGCTATTCATTCATTCATATTTAAACTTTACAACATTTTTCCAAATAATCTTTCATATGTTTACAAACCATTCATTCTTTTAACTTTTCTCAATTGACAAAAACTTTTCAAATTTTATACCCACCTATTTCATAGGATAAATGCAAATCATTCATCTAACTTTCTATTTTCAAAACACCTCACGAAATTCTACACTTTCAAATACCTCTTCTTATGAATTTAAATCATTCATTTATGTTTCCAAAATGCAAACTAATCAAACCATTTCAAAAATAGGCAAAATAAATCAAGTCATAAAATTAGATCTCTCAAATTATTTTTCATATCTACATCTAGGCTATTTCTCATCTCATTTCATGTAAATAAAAATCATTCTTTCATTCATATTTCCTAAATCAAACCAACTTATATATAAGAAAAATAAATGAAAACATATATCTTAAAACTCTTTTTCAAATTTATTTCTCACCCATTTAGGAATTATATAAATCATTAAAAATTAAATTGAGAATTTTCAATCTATCCATGTTATACAATAGTAGAATCAATAAAAATACCAAACCATTTCAATCAAATTATCTTCAATAATTTTCATATTCTACAAACTCTTAACTCATCTCACGATCCTATCACTC
>JAOXJP010226718.1:0-11435 GCA_025762735.1 Platanus orientalis | reverse complement strand
CACTCAAAAAGTTTTGGAGCGCTCTAGAATCTCGGGGGTTCTCTAGAGTAAATTTGGAGCGCTTGAAAAGTTTTGGAGTGCTCCAAATTCGAAAATTTGGAAAAAATATATATATATATTTGGGTCTTAAATGACCCTTTTGCCTACCCCTATATGTGGGAAACCTTGTGTGAGGAGAGTTAACCTCAAAAATACTCCATTTAGGTCATTTAGAGAGATTAGAACAAAGAGGGAAAGGGTTAGAGACGTTTGGGAGAAAAGGAGGATGTTTTGTCTCAAATTGGGTAAATTCCTCTTCCAACCATGAAAATATGCTAGGATAAGCATTTTCTTCCTAGATCTAGCCTAAGAAAGTATGGATTCTTGTTTTCTTACCTCAGTTTATGTATTCTAACCATGAAAACCTTTGTTTACTCTTAGAAGAATGAAGAGCATCAAAAGGGAAGAAAATTGTGGAGGAAGATCTTAGAAACTAAGGTTTGAGCTAGTGGGTGAGTTTGATATATTGTTTCTATTGCTCTTTCCTTCCTAGCGATTACTACTCTATGTTTGCAAATATTTGTTGATTAATCTCTATGGAAATCATGGTTCAAAAAATTGGTCGATCTGGCCTTTGATCGGCCAGATCGGATCGGGATCGTGATCAGCTGACCCCGATCTCGAATCTTGAATTGGATCGTCTTTGGTAATGGATTGGCCCTAAATCGGGCCGGATCAATAGATCCGATGATCGGGTGATCCGGATCGGGATCGGCCGATTTGAGCCAGATTTTCATGTTTTTCCCTTTAATCTTGAATCATCATGAATCATCTGATCCTTTCATGAATCGGATCGAAATCAACCTTATTTGATCCCGATATTTTGATCTATGATGGAAATTGGTTAGGTGAATACTTGGACCCTATATGCATAATTTCCCTCTTCCTAGAAACTTGGATTTGTTAAGGATGATTCTTGCTTTGTTGAATCTATATTCAAACTTCATAAGAATGTTGATTTTCTTATGTGGATTCTAGATCACTTAATGTGAGCATGATTGAAGGGTGTTTTTACTCTATTGCTATGTATCCTTGGAATTTGGAATTAACCCTATGGTGGTAGTGTTCTATTTTCTTGAGTTTGGTGATCTCTAATATTGTTGGGAGGTTATAGAGTTGGGTTTACATGATTTGGAGAGAGAGAAAAGTTCCTTGTGAATCTTTGCTTATTTCCTCGATTTCTATTGAAACCCCCCTAAATGCATGCTCCCCACCTATTTGATGAAATGAAATATGATTTGTTCTCCATGATTTGTGTATCTTTATCATGCTTATTGATTTTCTATAATAGTCAATTATTCTCTTTGGTATATCTCACTCGATTCATGTTAAAATCATGATGAATTATACTAATTCAATTGATCCTTGTGTTGCTACATTACTATTCACATCATGTGAAAGCTCTTAGTGGTATGTGCATGTTAGCATTGACATGGTTTAATCCAGGATTTTCATGTGGTTCTTTACATAGGATTTCTACTTGAGTTTTTAAAAAACTTGAGATACTTGGTTTTTAACTTACATAGACGTCATAAAACAATTTTACATCCATGAGCATCCCTTATGCCCCCTAGCTATGGGCTAAGTACATTTACTTACATATTAGCATGAGACCCATTTTTTGTGATTTACTATTTCATTATTTGAACTCTTTATGAGATAGAATGTGTAAATATTTTTTACAAATGGTATACTTATATAATGACGATATTACTTTATAAATGCATGAGTTTGACTTATCGCTCTTTCGACCAACAGATGTGTTTAGCACCCTTGTCCTAGGGAATTTTAAAAGACTACCCTGGTCCGAGAGAATAATATGGGACTACCCTGGTCTAGGGGAATTATATGAAATATACCCTTAATGCCTTGGGGGATTTTTGCAAACTAACATTAACCTTCATAGCTTTAGGTACCTAATCACCAGGTCACATCAATAGGTGAAGACAACCCTAGTGGTCCAATATGTGTATGCCTAGTCACCAGGATTTACAAATGGTGCTATCAGGTACCCAATTACTGGGTCACATCAATAGGTAAAGACAACCCTAAGGGTCCAATATGTGTTTGCCTACTTACTAGGCTTTATAAATTGTGTCATCAAGTACCCAATCACTAGGTCACATTAATAGGTGAAGACGGCCCCAGTGGCCCAATATATGCTATGTGATGTGCTATGTCGGATACCATGTGATGTCTTGTGTCGGAGATCTTTTATGGTTTATATATATGATATGCTTTGTCGGAAACCTTTTACGGTTTATATATGATATGCTTTGTCGGAGACCTTACATGGTTTATTTGCACTTAGATACGATATGTGATAGAGATACCATTGTCTTTTGTATATGGTACATATACTATTGGGCATGTGCATTTAGTACTTAGCATGTGGCATATAGCAAGTAGCATATGCATGATTCAGCTTGATCTACTTTGGGTATTCTTGTAATTATCTTGTAACAAGTGTGTACTCAAATAATAATAAGGATACATGTTTAGTAAACTTGATGTACTCTCATTCCTACTTTAATTCCTTAGACTATTTTAATTATTTCTATTATTTGTTACTGTGATTATTTTTTACCTCTTTTGTGTTGTATAAATTGCATGCCTTCTCACTAAGTCCGTCAAGCTTACCCCAATTGGCACCACCTGCAGATGTGTAGGCGCACAAGTCGGACTGTACCTTAAGACGAGGTGAAGATGGTAGGAGATTGAGCAGTTGGCCTAGACATTACACCTTAGTTTTGCTTTTAGATTCTACATTACATTCAAACGAGTGATTTGTATTTTCATTATGTTGATTATACCCATGGAGGCTTTGAATTATACACACTTTGTGGGTAGGTTGAGGCCCCTTTTATTTTGGATGATTATGAGACGTTTTTAGACATGATTATATGTATTTCCGCTACACTTATTTGGATTATATCGTTATTATTATTATTCCACTGTGATGTGACTATCTAATTTGAATTTAAATGGACATAAAAAGATAAGAAAACAAATTATAAGAAAAATGATGTGATTAAGTAAGAAGGTTAATAACGCACTCCGAGTTCGTTGGTCTCTCTGCTATGAGAAATGGATTCGGGGCCAGTCATTCCCATGACACGGATCCGAACCTGGCCCATTTCATGGCCCGCAAATTCAAGTCGTGACAAAAGGTGTAGAGTCCCTAACATTGTGGCTAGAGTTAATAGAGTCACTTGTAGAATCACCACAATAAGGTAAATGATCCTCCTCCGATTTTGAACCAGTGGACCTTGATGAGAAAAAGCATCGTGATGCCCCTCCTTTTGTATACGACCTGTCACAACTGTTCGGACTCTCCATCGTAGCACTTCCCTTTGAAATTGGATCATTGCCTTCACCCCAAGCATCCTCAAAAAAGCCATCAACAGCTACTCGGTACTCCGAATCCCATTCAGGTCAAGACATCTTCTTGAGCATTCAATATAAGCGAAGCCCTAGAAGAGGATAAAGATGGAAATAACATCAAAACTCTGTTTTGATTCAGTTGGGTTGAGTCCGGTTTGGTAATTTGGTCTATTTTCCCATCGACCCATTATTAGCTCCAGACGAAACAAGACCTCCATCACTTGGACCAAAACTCAAATCCACTTGTTTCGGTCTCCAAGCCCACACCTTCTTATTACCCATCAGATTAGCATCCTGGTCCATATCATCCATACAATTACCTCTTTCAGTAGAATTTGCATCAGGTCGTGCTGAAGAACATCCCTTTCCAAAATTTTGAAAACTCCTCTTATATCCCTCATAAGCAGGCACCATATCTTCCACAGAATCTGGACCAAACGATGAGAAATCATTACCACCGTCCATTTGGTGGCCACCTTTCCCAAATTTGAAACCATCCAACGGTTCAGACCCATCCACAACACTTTTCGACTGCTTGTCACAAGCCTGTTCTATGAACAAACTTACCTTGTCCAAATATCCATCGGAAATTCAATCCGAAGCAGTCTACCTTTCTCCCTTTCCACAATAACAAATTTATCATCTTCTGCAATCAAGTCAAAGGATTTCGACTCAATGGCGAGACGTCTCACCTTATTCTGCACTTTGTTCCCTCTTCTAGCCATGGTGAGATGTCTCAAGCTTCCATCTATTTTACTGTTTGGCCTTCATGCTTGTAGGATTAGGAATCCATCCTGCATCACCAAGGCTGATGACAAGGATGCTTGGTTGGGAATCCAGACACTGTTTAGACCTTAGATTAATGGTTTAAGCATTAAACCTTAAAATATAAGTGATTAAAAAATTTATAAAAAATAATCTTCTAATAGCTGAATCATTTCAAGAAATTAAGTGATTATAGTGCACCTCTGTAACCAGTAATGTAAACCCTAAACTCCTGGCATTGGATTAAATATCTTCTCTATATGTTTCAATATTTCTTTTATTAGTTTCATTATTTAATTCTAACTCAACAATAATGATTCAAATCGGATGGTTTTTTAGACAAGGATATAGTTTACGATGACTAGTTATCCACACACATCTCATGTAAACAAAATCTAAGGTATGGCTGCCCATGTAATGTAATGGTGGGTGGTTGGCTTATCCATTTTACTGAGTAGAGTATGGGACTTTATATGTTTATAAGCACATAATATGATTTTAATATTTGTTTTATGATTAATAATTACTATCTTCAAATGATTCTTATGCATCCTTTTTTCGTGGTTCTTGCATATTTGATTTATATGTCAATTCTTTGTTATTTGTATGGTACAATTTTTAGGTTGAGTTTACTACTTTATTGTATTATACTTATACTTAAAGGTTGTAGATCTGTAGTTATTTACTTCCTATTAGTAATGACTTGAAACTTCATTATTCCCATTTCATTTCCTAGTCATTCAGAATAATTTTTTCTAATGGTTCTGAAATAGCTTCCAAATTAGACTTTACTCCCTTCATAGTCGTTTTCTAGTGGTTCCATAATTGCTTCTTGCTCACTTCATGAGCGCATCTTGATCATTTCCCCAATCACCTTTTGCTCACTTCCATATTAGTTTCATGCTCGATTTTTACTCGTTTCTTAATTATTTTGTCTTTTCACTTTTCGTTTCCCAAGGATTTATTGAGCATCACTGCCCACCTCATGTTTTCACATCACTTCTCAATCTGGTATCTCTAGGCTAAAATACCAAGTTATCCTTTATGAAAGGAATTATCTACTTTAGAGTTTTATTTTTATTAGGAGTGTAGAGTTTATTCTATAAATATAGTGAAGATGGAGTGGTGTATAGGAATTATCTAGGTCTCCCTTTGGGTGGTTCCCCTAGTTCTCTCTCTTTCTGAGATCCTATGGTTGAGAACAGAAAAAAATTGGCTTGCTACAAAAAATCTTATATCTAACTTTGATTAAAGTTGCTTTGTCAAGTTTGCTGATATATTATATGTCCTTGTTTAAGATGCAAAGTAAGATTGTTTTATCTCTCGAGAAGTGCCAAAGGGATTTCTTATAGGAAAAAGGGCTTGGGAAGAAGGACCATTTGGTTAAGTAGGTGGATGTTTGCAAACCGAAAGCTTTAGGAGGTTTGGGCATTAGCAAGATCAAGGAACAAACTTTGGCTCTCCTTAGGAAGTGGTTATGAAGATTTTCTAATGAAAGGGGAAACTTATGAAGTTTCACATTTCACAGTAAATATGGTCTAGATGCGATGGTTGGGATTGCCTCTCATGTCCTACTCCTTCTATGTCCTTGGTTTGGAAAAACATCATCCACATTCTCCCTTTGTCACTTCCCAATGTTCATTTTGTATTAGGTGATGGATGGTCCATCAAAATTTTGGAAGGGTTTGGTTACCTTTAGTGGGGTAACCAAACCCTTTCAACATCCTTCCCCTTATTATTCCACATTTCTTTGCATAAGGAGGCCTTGGTTTCTAATATTCTTTCTAATACCTATAAGTACCCAAATTTTGACTCTAGACTCCCATGTGGACCTCACAGGAACTCTGAGGACATTGTTAGGTCAAACCCTATGCAACCTTGGTTTAGGATAATAGAGTTCCTCCTCGAATCCCACAGACCCTACTAACAAGAGCAACAAAAACCTTAAAACCCACTAGAAATCCTAAGGGAATTAGTTCAGTCCAACCCTGAACCTAGAAGGCTAGATGGTAACCCTAAACGTGTGTCTTAGACGATAAAATACAATGGTCAGTGTATAGATAGATGCGGAAATACCGGCTTTAGCTCTCACCCCTACCTACCTCAACCTCCCTGCTCCTAAAAGCCCCATTTTTCCCTAATTACGTCTCTTCCTACAATCACCCAAAGAACTACTACCTGTCTCAAAAACTCCAACAAACCGAACCCACAATATTTTGTCTACCCACACAGCCAATTTTACCTCCTTACCCTCCTAAAGTTTGGTTAGAAGTTCCCAAGAATGCCACCCTTCAAAGGTCAACCATCCTACATCTACCAAAACCCGCTTTTAATCCCACTAGTGCATCCAGAGCATCCTAAAAACCCAAAAAAACAATATCTATTGGCATCCGTCGGAGGTTGAAAGACCAAAAAGCGGATTTAAACAAAAACCCAACTGATTAGGGCATATGTGATTTTCACCCAAAAGCTAGTTTTCCATATTTCTTCATGCATACATGTAGAATCGACTCGCAGATTATTGCAGAACCTTCAGCAATCTGACCTGGCACATAATCCATGAAGACTAAGCAATTTTGTTGATCCCCTCCTCCAAAGTCCAATTAGGAGTTTCCCAAATCTCTCGCATGTCAGACATGTGATAACCTACAAATATCAAATAACAAATCCGATTTGATCACTGTGTTCGAAACATTTAGAAAACATGAAAAATACAATTTGTTCATGCCCATCAAAGGTTGGAAGACCAAAAAGTGGGCCCAAACCAAATTCATGTAAAAACCTAGGATTTGCTACGTCATTAACCAAACCCATTAACCCTCTTTACTGCATCAGCCCTAAGACATCATCACTTCTCTTACACCCTATCCCCTTCCATCAAATCCCTCTTACATGCTCTTTCTTCCCCATTAATTCCCTTGCCACTTATTGAGGCTACCATTGGTGCATTGAGAAGCATATGGATTCACCTCTTCCCCCCATCACCCCATGCCAAAGACCGCACATCCCACGGCCCTAAACTAACCCAAATTAACCCCAAATGAAAGTACAACTCAAATTTATCCCAAACTCAATTCAAATCTAACCTAAATTCACAAAACCTCTATAAATGAACACCCTCTCCTAATGTTTAAAGGGTTGGAAGAATACAGTTTGGCGCAAAAGCTCTGTGTGGATGTGGCCTCAACATGTGGAAGCCTCGTTTCTCCTTCCCTCTCCTTCTCTCAAAGCCCCAATTGGCTTCTCCGGATGTTTCGGCTAGCATAATTGTGTTGCATCATAGTTGGAACCCTGTTAAGAGATCTACAATTGTTTTACCTTCTTCTCCAAGCTGCCCATACTGTCCTAGAGTTCCTATGAGATGCACATGAAGCTCCAGAACCAATTGCTCCTTACCAGGTATTCTTCTAGTTCACTTGTTTTCCTCTCTTGCATGGCTTGTATATGTACATTTACTACATTTAGACTAGTTTTATTCACTTGTTTGCTTTTTTAGAGCTCTCAGATACATCCCATGGGTGTATTCTAGCTCCCTTCCAACTTTCATGGCCTTTGCGGAAAGGTAGACTTCAAGTCTACACTTTCTACTTAAAGCCTGATCAAGCAAACATGTGCAATCACGTGTTGTGCATGAATAGGCATTTGCCTCTTGGTGGAACCCTATGGGACCTAACTCCTCTCCAATATGATCCTCATGCCATTTGTCTTATTCTACTTCTTGATCATGCTCTCCTTGTCATTTCCACATGGCAGATCATGTTTTTCCTTGATAGAACATATGTCATGTATGTTTGTCATGCCTTAACTCCATCTCTTGACATGCCTTAGGGCATTTTCCATTCTTTCTTGATCATGACTTCTTGCCTAACATAGACTTATCTTCCGCTTGCCATGTTTTCTTGTATGGATTGTCTTTCCATAAGCTTGTATGTTTAATTTATGCACTATACCATGTATGTGATTTATGGCTCCTGAGCCAAGTCGTAAGACTTGCCATTGTGAGTATATTTTTCCCATTTGCATATATTTGCATGACAAAGCTTTTGTACTAATCCACCTAAATGCCACCCAATAGTAAGCCACCTTTTAAGTGCACAACAACCGTTTAGGGACATATGTGAAATCAGGCGTTGAATCAGGTGTTGGAGGCTCAAGTTGAGAATAAGTGTTGGACACTTCCAACCTTCAACCTGAACCCTCAAGGCACAGTTGATCATGGGACATTTCAGGGGTCTAAACAAGACCCATCACCCATAACATCACCATTGAGTTGACCTACTTTTGACACCAATGCCTATTCATTATCAGGTTGGGACATGCCATGATTGGGCGTTGGTGCCCAAGATGTCAAACAAGCATTGGATACCTCCAACCTTGGGCCCCTGATGCTCACCAAACCTTGGACTCTCTTGATATACCATAAACTTGACTTTCCTTCCGATAGCTTATCTAAATAGGTTGAACACTATGGACTTGTATCAAAGAAGGCATCCATATATGGCGATCTCTCCTCATATCTGTGTTATTTGTATGGAAAAGTGGGGAATCAAACGAGTACATCTTGATCATCGTGACCATTATGAATTCTCAAGATTTTTATGGGTATATTTCATGTCTAGAATTTCTCTTTGTTGGTTATGCCCTGTAGCTTCATTGATCTCATTAGCCATTGAAATAGTGGCTTTTTGGGCTCTCGAGAGAAGCATTTTTGGAGTTTAAGTCTTCATGGTGTGTGTTGGGAAATTTAGATAGAAAGGAATAGAAGAATCTTAGAAGGGTTGCAAAAGTCCATTAGAGGTTGCGGAGTCTATTCTTTTCAAGGTGGCTTCTTAGGCGATGGTTGCAAAAGAATTTCATGGAATATCTCATAATGACCTGTTGAGAGATTGGCATGCTTCTATTTTTTGGATTGAGCAGTGTTCCTTGTTTTGCTTTGTAGTATTGTGTTTTTCGTATTGTTACTCTTTGTTATATTTTAGCTTTTCTTCTCTATTATTTCCTTTTCTTCTTTTTTAATAAAATCATCATAAAAAAAAGTGCCCTAACTCTATAGTTCCATTGCCTTCCTCAGGCCTGATGTTTGATTTCCATATAGAACTAAAAGAAGTGCAAAAAAAATCAAGTCGCATTCCTTTTGAAGTCTTTGTAGGACATATATATGTCTTCTCCAAACATATCCCATGAGTTGTTTAACTCTACATCTTTCTTCATTGCATGATGTTTCAAGTCCTCACATGCCAACCTTTCACATATATGAATCCATGGATCCCCTAAAATCAAGGCTTTTGATTGAGAGGCAGCACATAAGTTCGTCAACATGTGTGATATGCTTCAATGACAGGGAACAAAGAGAAAGTCATGTCCTCATTTGTACATGATATGTAAGTCAAGTGGTGAAATGGTGATTGTAAAAGTATCATATGCATTCTTGGCTACTTTGAATTAATTTTCTCGGTCATTGATTAATCCCAAGAAAAGACAGTGAGCATGACTAAAGCTTTGTGGTTGAATGATTCAAAGAACCTCCTAATAAGAGCCACATTCTATCATTTCTTGGTAGAATACTCCGGTTTAATTATAATATTCAGCAGAAGCTGCAAGTAGAAATTAACAAAGATAATCAAGATTTTTTGAAAAGCGAAACAAATCAAGATTAGAGGAACTTGATCATAAAACAGACAACAAGAAATAAACAATGAAGGCCTTTGAAGTAATCACAGATCATTACTAGAAGAAACTATTATAACCATGCAATGAGACTAATAGAAGACATTTCAAACACCTTGTACTCTGCATCCAACTGTAAGCACACCCAACAACTGGAGAAGTCTTACTTACATCTGCTGTCACCATCCTTTTATCTTCCAAATCAGCTTTGTTCCCAGCAAGTGCAACAACCATGTTAGGATTGCCTGGACCCCAAACCAAAAGATACCTCAAATCACAACATGCAACCAAATGAAGCCCAGGAAAATCCATTACTCTTGATCACATACATAAAAACGATAATTAAAAGAACACAATAAAAGACAGAATCGGAAGAAAAAGAGATAGTTGATGCCAACTACCCTCTAATTAATTCCTTATGATTATGAATCAAACACCCACATGTAACTAAGAGATAGTTGATGACTTCTATTCTCACATTACAACATGTAACCATATGAATACATCCCTAAATCTTAATCACATCCCCCAAACAAATTACTAGAATTTAAAACACGTTAAAACCCAGAATCAGAGGGAAAGTGACAGTTGATGACTCCTACTGTCCAATTAATTCTTTATAATTATGAACTAAACGAGAGGAACAGTACACACCTTGTTTCTGAAGTTCTTGCACCCACTTCTTTGCCCTTGAGAATGATTCCTAAACTTTCAAAAAAAAAAAAAAGAAGGAGAAGAATGAATAATATAGTCATTGGACGAACACAAATTTAGGCAAAAAACGGGACTTAGAATCAGATTAACTAAAACCATACCGTATTAGTAATGTCGTAGACAATTATAGCAGCGGCAGCTCCTCTATAATACATAGGAGCCAAGCTATGGTATCTCTCCTGCCCTGCCGTATCCCAAATCTCAAATTTGACCGTCGTGTCGTTCAACGCCAGCGTCTGTGAGAAGAACGCCGCTCCGATTGTCGATTCCTATGCAAAGTAGACCAAAACAAGAATCAAAAGGGACAAAAATTCAGAAACCAAAACAATTAAATAATGGAAGTTTCCCCTTCTAAATAAATAAATTACAAAAATAATGGAAAATTTTCGATGTCGATACCAATTCATCGAACGAAAATCACCTGGAATTCAACGAACTGGCCCTTGACGAAGCGTTGGACGAGGCTTGACTTCCCAGCGCCCATGTCGCCAAGGAGAACCTGCAATCGGAACCCAAATTACATATTCCAAAAGGAATAAATCCATGCTTCAACCCCAGAATTCGAAAACGAAAACCTAAAAAAAAGTGTTTCTGACTCACGAGCTTCGCGTTGAGATTGTTGTTTCCGATGGTCGCCATGGAAACAAAAATATCGAAGAGCTTTGATTTACAGGGAAATTGAGGGAGAAAAAGAAACAGAGATTTCAGAGCTTATATCGATTTTTAACTTCGAGAAAACGTCGTGAGCGATCGTAAGCGTTGGAATTATAAATTAAATTAGAAAAGGAAGAAGACGAAGAAAGTACGATCACTACTTGACCCATTACTTCACGTCGACGGCCATTTACCGAGTTAAACTACAAATC
>JAOXJP010226717.1:0-11435 GCA_025762735.1 Platanus orientalis | reverse complement strand
GGTCCCACCTTGCCTCCCATGTCCTCATCAGTTTCAATGTGAATTGCTTGGTAAAACCCATGTAATTTCTTTATATATATATATATATATATATATATATATATATATATATATATATTTCTCTGGATTGGAAGATTTGTGGTCATCTGGTCCCACTAGAGTGTAGTTATCTTGGACGGTCATGCTGGATGAGAAGTCCAATTGCAGCTCATTTTATCATAGACAACATTTTATATTGAATAAATGAATAACATGTTGATATCCAAAAATAAATAAAAATGAATAACATATAATGTGCAAAGAAAGCATTGATCAATTTTCGATCATCACGATGCATCATTTCCAGCAAAGTGTGGAATTTCTTTCTACACTTATTGATGCAGGATGGCCTAGAGGCCAATGAACTCCTGTGGGTAATGGGCTCAATGTAGCTTAAAATTAGGTCTAGAACAGGTCACAACAAGTAGACTTATGCAAGGTTAACAGAGACAATCCAGGTTGTATAACGACTCTGGAAAATTCTGGGCAGAACTAGGGAAGAACAAAAACCAGACCTAGGATTATTAGAAAGGCCTGAAATTCTATATAGCAATAGGTTTTTGATGAGGAACAAACCAGTAATATTTCTGATTAAACGGATGAGTAAAAGTATATTAACTCTTCAAAACTCAGGTCTATCTCTATTTGCTCATCAGAACAGAAACTAAGAAACTCAGCAGAGTTGGAAGGACAACTCAGAATGTTTAAAATTTGGTAGGCAAATAAATAGGGAAGTAAACAAGAAGCTCAGTAAATTTCAAGTGATTTGACTAAGTATTGATGGTGTGAACTTACAGAAGTCAGGTTTCTGTCCAGGACCAAAGCTTCAACCGGAGTTTATCAGAAAGTAGAGCCACTCGATGGACTATGGCTTCCCAATTGATGCCTTCTCAGAACCAATGGCAGATCCAACAATGATAAGATGAACAATCTCAAAATTCCAGCTTTGATTAACCACAAAGAACCCAAAACTTGGAGACTTATTTGCAGACTGTGATGTATTGGATGATGGTGGTGCAACTGTGTGACGTAGGGTGGGTATAGTACCAGTGTAGCCTTGATCCTTTGCCAAATATTGTAGAAGAAAAATAGAGAAGAGGTAGATGAAGAAGAAAGAAAAGAAGAGGAAGATTTTAATAGTCCCAGACATGTTAGCACTTCCACATAGCCCAGTTGTGTTTAATAGGGGAATCCCAGTCTCAACCCAAGGAGAAAGGCCCAGCTTTTAACTCCATTCAATGTAAAAAACTCTTCATTCGTTTGGGAGGAGGGTTGGGCCTTTAAATAGATTAATTACATTATGACCCATTTTAGCAATAAACTCTTGACACAATTTAGACACTCCTGAACTCTCTAACAATACTTGCTTTTAATTGTAAACTACTGCCTACTTATAAACCAAAAGACTTACTCAAAATAGAGACTAAAATAAGTCTATTCCAGACTTCCTAAAACCATATCAGATAAAACTAGCTAAATTTTTTATTCTCATCACATACTGATATCCCCTCAGTAATGTGGCTATCTGTTGGGGCTTATGGATGCAGAGGAACAATAGGATTTTTTAGGGCAAGTATAGGAGCAAAGTGGAGATATTTTTTGTATATTTTTAAGCTTCTTTTTGATTGGGTGTCCATTATGGCTGATTTTGTTGAGATTGAGGTATTCTGTATAGGGTGAAGATTTGTAGATTTTTCTGAGGCTTCTCAGTCTCTTGTTTGTTCTTTTTTCTTTCTTTTCACCTCCTGGGTGATGTATTTTTTTTTTTCTGTTTTCTTGCTTTTTTAATAAATTATCTTTCACCTCTTAAAAAAAAAAAAAAAGAAGTCATAACTCTCTCAAATAACTAAGGATTTTCGCAATCGTGGTCTCGTTTGAAAGGTAACTGTACAACCTTTCCAATGATATACCAAAACCTAGCTAAAAGGGCGAGTATAACCTTGGAAAATTTGGGCTAAAAACAAGTCATGGGATTACAACTCCAAGTAAACAAAAAACCTAATCACCTACAACATAACTCTAGGTGGACCCCACATGATCATCTAATTTCTTCTTGATTCTTATGGATGCTCCCGCATCACCTCTTCAACTCTATTGGTTATTCCTAAAGGATATTGTTGGTTTATCCGCTGTGTGGTTTCTTTGTACTTAGGGAGGAAGTTCCTTAGGAAATTTTCTTCTTTATGCTTTTTGTTGTTTTATATAAAAGGAGAGAAAATATATATATATATATATATTTAGGAGAGAGAAAAATATTCGAAGATAAAAAGTTTATATATCTTGGACATTTACATGATGATTTGAGAATGATGCTTGAGTGGGCTTTGTGCTAAATGAGTTGAAATGATTCAAATGATAAGGTATGCAGTTTAACTGGGTGAACATTGTTCAATTATGTGGCTTTCAGAAGACATGTAATTTAATCTGGTTTGGATGCCTAGGTCGGGGCTTGGTGATTGGTCATGGTTAACGTAGATGATAGTGCTATTGGATCACTTGTTAGGAGGGGTATTGGTGGAGATTTTAGAGTGCAGTTTGGGAAATTCTGAAGGTAGTTCTGAGACCTCTTGGGATCTTGGATTCAAATGAAGTAGAAGCATAATGTCCTACCAACCTAGGTTTGTTGTATCAATACTATAAACTTTAAAACATTCGTTACAGTTTTGACTTTTATTTTTGTGCACATTAAAGGGAGCCAATGAAATCACAAAATCCTCGGCAAATGGGGTGAAAATATAAACCTTTTGTATTTATGATTTTCCCCGACTAAAGCAAACCATGATTATGAAGATGAATTAAGAAACAAAGACCCAGAGAAGAATTTATTTAAAAAAAAAGAAAAAAAAAAGAGACCCAGAGAAGAGAATAGTTTTTGGATACCAATAAAAGAATTCAAAGTAATCAAGGAGCCGTTTAACTTTGTCTAACTAGTCATTGACCTCCTCCAACTTTGGAATACAATGGGGCAGGGTAAATGGATGACTGCCACCCTAGCTTGTTTCTATTGGGATGGATTTGGTATGGTGTAATTGAGTTTTGAGTTGATTCACAATAGTCAAGTAAAAAAGAAGAAGACGAATTGTGTTGGGGCCTTGATGAAGAAAAAGGCTTCACTGTGAAATCCATGTATACAGTGTTATGTTCTGCATCGGAGTCTCCCTCTCCGGGTGTGTATGTTTGGAATAGCTTGATCTAGTTAAAGGTCTCCTTTTTCTTGTGGGAATTATTGTGGGATAGGGCTCCAACTGTGGATAATCTGGTTAGGCGGGGGATGTATATTCCAAATCGTTGTTGTTTGTGTTTGGTGGATGCGGAATCCTCGAGTCATCTTTTCATTCATTACCCGTGGGTTGGGCCTCTTTGGTGCTATTTTTATCACGCTTTGGAGTGGTCTGGGTGCAGCCGTATTCTATTAGAAGTCTTCTTCAGTCTTGGAAGCACCAGAAGTGTGGCAGCAGTAAGGGGGTAGGAAGGGCTATGTGGAAGGTGGTTCCGGCAGCGCTTTGTTGGGTTGTGTGGGAAGAGAGAAACAGGAGAACATTTGAAGACATTTCAAAATCGAATCAGAGGATCATTGATGCCACTCTTTCTAACTATATGATTGGGTGTTCGCTAGTTAGAATTGGGAGCGGCCTCCCTTCCGTTCTTGGATATTTGACTGGGATTCTTATATCTTGTAGCCTTTTGTGGATGCTTTTCTCCTTTTGTCTGTTTGGTTTTTCTCTTTTTCTTAGAGTTGGTGTTTGTGGTTGGTTGAGCATGTCTCATGCTTGTAGTGCTTTTGGTCCCTTCTAATGAATTACCTTATTTTCTCCTTTTTGTCTGTTTTGTTTTATTTTATAATAATAAAATAAAACAAAAGAGAAAAGAGATATGCGTGAGAGAGTTTTTCCTCTTATATATATGATTTAATACAATAGGCCTATGGTAGGCAAAAGAAAGAAAAAGACAAAAATACCTCATACATGTAGCTCCCCATTAAGTTGGGGAGTAAACAATACACATACCCAGCTTGCCAACTTAGGGATGGAAGTGAGAGGTACTCAATCCTTCAGTCAACAAGTATGTTAGTTAGCCTCTAGTCTTCACAAATGGGGTACAAATGCTTCTGGACTAAGTTTCTCTTTTATGAAATGGCGATCTGCCTTTATATGCTTGGTGCAGTCATGTTGTATTGGATTGTGAGCTTTGTTGATGGAAACTTTATTATCACAATAAAGACTCATGGGTCCTTGAACAGGGAATCTGAGCTTAGATAGAAGTCATAGCCAACGAAGCTGACATACACCATGTGCCAGACCTGAATTCGGCTTCAGTGCTTGATCTTGCAACAACAGACTGTCTTTTAATCCTCCAAGTAGATGTTGACTTTTGATCGGAAATTGATCCTGCCTAGTTGACATCAGTATATGCTTCTACATGAAAATCACTATGCTTAGTACATAAAAGGCCTTTTTCTAGGATTTCTTTTAAAGTATCTCAAAATTCTGTAAACAACTTCTAAATGAAGTGTGGTTAGTGCATGCATGAACTGGCTTACAACTCTACAGTGTAAGTAATATCAGGCCTGGTCAAGGAGTGATAATAAGATGACTTACTAGCTGTTGATAGTGACCTGCATCATTGAGTTGATCCCTAGCTTCCTCTATAATCTTTTTTTTTTTTTTTGATAGATAAAGTAAAATATTTTATTGGAGTGAACCCAGCAAGAGAAACAAAGCACGAGGAATACAAAGCCCTCCACAAGTATTACTCTAAAGAAATACAATAGAATCCCGAGCTTCCTCTATAATCTTATGATTAGGATCAATCTAGGCGTGACACAGTTTATAACCCAACATATCAGTCTCATGCAGGAGATCCAGCTAATATTTTCTTTGCGATATAACAGTTCCTTGTTTAGATCTTGCAACTTCAATACCCAATAAATATTGCAGCTGTTCTAAATCTTTATTCTTAAATTCTTTGCCAGTTGAAGTTTGAGATGCTGCATTTCTTGTAAAAAAATTCTGTCATGAATATATCAACATAGATGATAAGTGCTGTCATCTTATTTCCTTGATGCTTTACCAAGCGAATGTAATCCTCTTGGCTTTGTCTAATTCCCATTTTGCATAACCACCATACGACCAGACCCTAGGATACTGCTTTAATCCATATAGAGCATTGTTCAGTCTACAGACCTTAGTTTTGGACGATGAAATTTGAAACTTAAGAGGAAGTTTCATGTACACCTCTTCTTGCAGATCACCATCTTGGAATGCTTTTTTTACATCAAATTGTGATAAGGGCCATCCCTTGTTGACAACTATGGATAAAAGAACCTTGATTGAGTTAATTTTCGTTTGATAATCTATCCCATGATTTGGGTATTTCTCTTTTCAACTAGTCTTGCCTTGTACCTCTCAATACTCCAATAAGGTTTCAATTTTACCGTGAACATCCCTTTGCAGTCCACTGGTTCTTTGCCTTGTGGTATCTCAACAATGTACCATGTGCCATTCTTTTCTAGAGCCTACATCTCTTCCTACATCCCTTCTTTCCATTAAGGTTGAGACAAGGCATTAGACACTCTACAAGGGATAGAGATAGAAGACAAAGCAATGAAAAAGAAGCGATATGAAGGAGACAGAGAAGTGTAAGTGATGCTGACATTGTTAAGAGGCTCTTGTATGTTCCTCCGCACAAGAGAGTGAGATTAGAGTTGTGTATTGTGTGGGTTAATTAGTGTATTTTAGGGGTGTGATATATTTGTAATAAGGCCATCAGTGCCATGGGGGTTTTTGGGTTTTTTTTTGTCATAACAATAGTTTTGTAATAAGGCAGTAATGCAAAGGGTAATTTAGTAATTTTAGTGAGTCAAAGTGGGGCCCTCTTAGAGTGCTGATCGAAATCCTCCAAGTCTTAATTTTTGGCAGTTTTTGTTGTTATAAAGTAAAGGTTTTAGCAGTCTTAGGTTTAGAAAAGTCTTATGGTAGCAAGTAAGCTAGTAGTTTAAGACTTTCTAATTTGGTTTCTTGATATTGTCTTGAGTTTGTGAGCCTATATACAGGGCTGCATGTTTTTGTAATAGGGAGACATGGATTGAATAAAGAAAAATTGGGTTTTCCCTTCTCTATTGGTTAGCCATTAAAAACCCTGGGGGTTGTATCCCTAGTCCTCTTCCCCCTCCCAATCAATTTAGCTCTTGGGTTTCTTCTTCTTCCTTCTTCTTCTTCTTTTTCTCTTCTACCATCTTTTTCTTCTTTCTCCTTGTTTCTTCTTACTCCTACTATCTATTCATTCTTTCTTCTATTTCTCTCTTATTTCCTTATTGGAACATTACCAAAGTTGCATATACAAGCTATTGGAATCCTTGGAATCTATAGGACAAGTTCTACATACAGCTGAGTTTTTTAGGTTATATTTTCTACAGAAAATTACCCTCTCTAAGCTTTTCTATTAGGGTTTTCTTCCCCAACCTGTCCTCTTTATCCTTTAAACTCCTTCATTCCTTTCTGTTTTGCTAAATTTCTGCCTTATAAACTACACTTTGTTTTAGGTTCTTTACTAGGAGTTACTTCAGACTGATATTTCATGTGTTCTATTTATTTTTACTCCTCAGAATAACATGAAATTTTGCATGGAGATCACTTATAGACATACCTAACCACCTATAAAATTTCATAACTTTTTGACGCATCTGCAGGGGTATTTTGATAATTTTACCAACCTACCCAGATTTTCCAGAAACCTAAAATCAGAAACTTTTCTTCTAATTCTTCCTTCTTTCCCTCCTCTATTTTTTTTGAATTCTTCTAGTTTGCTTTCCTACCTCTTTCCCTAATCTTCTTCAAAGTTTGAAGTTATTTGGGTGTCTTAGCACTTGGTTTTACATAACCTACTTTTGTCCTTGCTGCCACAACACTTGTATTGGGCCCATATCAGTAGGACATAAGAACCACTAGGCTGCCTTATATCAATCAGAATCAGGGATTTATCCAGCATTAGCAAGAAACATAGGAAGATATTGGATGTTTAGTACTTGACCTAACACCTTCCCAAACCACAATAGGAAAATCAATATCATCAACTGGAAATTAAGGCAGAAGAAAAGAGGTTCCTCTATCAGGAGAAGGATTAGAAGAGATGTCTTGGTTGGGTGCATAAGGATCTTTATCTCTTGTTATCTTCCTCTTTCCTTTTGTAAACTTGTAGTTCTTTCTCCCCCTCTCATGATCTATCACCCCCCACATACAATCATCTTCAATAGATGTACCACTATCAAAATGAAATGAAGTTATTGGAAGTGGAAGTAAGGACTGTTCTTCCCCTGAATGCTCCCCTTAAAGAGGTTAGTAAGAAAACTGGCATCTCATTTGCAGGGTTGGAGGATTAGGTTGAAGCTTTGTTCCGTGAGATTGAGAGAAGACAATGTGCAAGTCCAGACTAGGGGAGCCTGCAGCGGAGGACCAGACATTCCAGGGGTTATAGTGGGGAGCTTCGTAACCTGGCTTCATCTAATAATTATGATAGTGGTAGACGGAGCGAAAGAAGGGGTAGATCCAAGCAAAGGGTCAGGGTGGGAGGAGGGGGGGGGTTAGTCTCGACATTGTTGTTTATGATGAACATCAGCATTCTTTCGTGTAACATTAGGGAGTTGGGAGGTAAGGGGAAGGAGTGTGTGAAGGAGTTATGCAATCATAGAAAGGTTGACATTTTACTGTTACAAGAGACTAAGCTTACCAAGATGGGCATCTCGGTGGGGGTTAAATTGTGGGAGAGAAGACGATTTGGGTATATGCATAGAAATGCGGTTGGGAGAGCAGGGGGGATTTTAGTTGCATGGAATAAAGAGTAGGTGAAAGTGGTTGACTCTAGAATTGGGGAGTTCTCGGTGTTTATCAGCTGTATTTCATGTGAAAATTTATTTGAGTGGGTTTGTACCGGAGTTTATGGCCCCTCTGACCCTTCAAGTAGGCAGAAATTTTGGGATGAACTAAATGACATTAAGAGGATGTGGGATCTTCCGTGTTGCGTTAGTGGGGATTTTAACGTCTTCCAGTACCCAAGAGAGAAATTAGGAGGCTGCATTATTAGCACCCATATGAGGGCCTTTTCTGATTTCATTCAGTCCCACCTCCTCCATGATTTGCAATTGGAGGGGGCTAGCTATACATGGTCTAACCATCGGGATATTTTGACCATGAGTAGATTGGATCGATTTTTAATTTGCCCAAGGTGGGAGGACCATTTTCCGCGTGCTAAACAGCTTGCTCTGCCAAACCTAATTTCAGACCACATTTCGATTATTCTTAAATGTGTAAATGGTATGAAGGGTCCGTCTCCGTTCAGGTTTGAATCAATGTGGTTGGAGTATCTAGGTTTTAAAGAGAAAGTGAGGGGTTGGTGGAGTTCTTTTCGTTTCTCGGGTACTGCTAGTTTCGTTTTTGGACAAAAGCGTAGGGCCCTTAAGATTTGGAACTTATGCGAATTTGGAAAAACTGAAGCCTGGAAAAATGACTGTTTACAAATTATGAGGGAGTTGGATCTGAAGGAGCAGCAAGCAGGGTTATCTCAATTAGAGAAGGTGTTGAGAGAAACAAAAAAAACAGGAGTTCATAGACTAGGTGTGTATGGAGGAGATCAGTTGGAAACAGAAATCACTGGTCACATGGTTGAAACACAGTGATGATAATGCAAAATATTTTCACAAGATGGCCAACTTTACATCAAAATGAAATGGCATTGAAAAGCTTTGGGTTAATGGGCAGTGCATTGAAGATCAGAGGCAACTTGTGAGTCATATTATAGGTTACTATCAATCTCTTTTCAAGGAACTGAATGGCCTCTCATTGAATGGGTTATCAAGAGAAAAACAAGCATGGCTTGAGTCTCCTTTCCGGACTGAAGAGGTAGTGGCTGCTCTCAATAGTTTAAAAGATGACAAATCCCCAGGACCTGATGGTTTTCCTTTTAAATTTTATGCGGAGTTTTGGGATATCATGGGGCCTGACATCATGGAAGTTTTGGGGGAGTTTCATGAGAACGGATTGTGGTGCTGTAGTTTAAGTGCCTCCTTCAGATCCCTTATTCCAAAGAAGGCAGGTGTGTCGGAGATTAAAGATTTTAGACTAATAAGTTTGGTGGGAAGCTTATACAAACTCTTGGCAAAAGTGTTGGTTTATAGGTTGGAGGAGGTTCTGGGAGAGATTGTGGCAGAAAACCAATGTGTGCTTGTAAGAGGTAGGCAAATGGTGGATTGCTTGCTTATTGCAAATGAAATGGTTGATGAAATGCAAAAAAAGAAGCAAGTTGGTGTCCTTTGTAAGTTGGATATAGAGAAGGCGTATGATCACGTGAATTGGGGATTTTTGGATAGTGTTCTTCAAAGGATGGGTTTCGGGAGAAAATGGAGAAATTGGATGCAAGTTTGTATTTCATCGGCGTCCTACTCAGTGTTGGTGAACGGGTCTTCCGAGGGTTTTTTCAGAAGCAATAGAGGGTTGAGGCAAGGATATCCCTTGTCTCCTTTTCTCTTCATCTTGGTTATGGAGGCCTGAAATTGACTAATTTTTAAGTAAGAAGAATTTAGGTTACTAAAGGGGTGACAAAGGTTGTCAAATGGCCTAAAAATGCCCATCTTACAATTTGCAGACGATATTTTATTATTCATACAAGCAGATGTGGAACAAATTCGTTCCCTTCGCTGCATTCTCCTCCTCTTCGAAGCGGCTTCGGGGTTGAAGATCAACTTAAGCAAGAGTGCTATCTTTAGTGTAGGTTGTTGCATAAACTTAAGGGAGATGGCAGCTATCATGGGTTGTCAGGTGGGAAGTTATCCTCCTAAGTATTTGGGTCTCCCTTTAGGAGCTAAATACAAATAGAAAGAGCTTTGGAATCCGGTGATTGAAAAGTTTGAGAAAAGATTGACGACTTAGAAAGGTGGTTACCTATCCAAAGGGGGCAAGGTCACGTTGTTGAAGAGTGCTCTATCAAACCTCCCGGTTCATTTTCTATTCTTGTTCTCTCTTCCTAAAAAGGTGTTAGATAGGCTAGCGCAAATTCAATGAAATTTTTTATGGGATACCCAGGAGGGGAATAAAAAGTTGCACCTAGTGGGGTGGAACCAAGTTTGTCGGTCTGTGGATCAAGGAGGCCTGGGTATTCGCTCAATCAAGCTGATGAATAGGGCTCTACTGGGAAAATGTTTATGGAGATTCTCCGTTGAGAAGAATAGTTTGTGGTGGAAGGTTTTTTTTTTAGAGATAAGCGAGCGAACTTTATTCAGGAACAGAAAAAGAACCACACAAACAAACTAAAAGAAACCCTCATTAAGGAGATGAAAGGACAAGAAAAGAAACAAACCAAAACACTCAAAACAAAGACCAAACGCTACAACTCTTCACTCCAAACAGAATACCTCTCCCTCTCATTGAACTCCTCTCGAATGGAGATCCAATCGAACAACAAATGGTAAATGAGGAGAGAAAATATGGTGGAAGGTTATTGCGGCAAAATATGGAACTTCTTAAATGGGTTGGGATAGTAGAAGTCCTCAAGGTGCGTATGGCACCGGAGTTTGGAAAGGGATTGTTAAGGTCTCTGAGCCGTTCTTGAACAACATAGGTGTTAAAAGTAGGAAGTGGAGATCAAGTAAAGTTCTGGAAAGATGCTTGGTGTATGGACGTGTTGTTGGAATCAATTGTCTCGTCTATTTATCATTTGGCTGGAAATAAGGATGGGTCAGTCCATCATCACTACTTTCAATCTGGAGATGGGAGAAATTGGCATTTACATCCCAGAAGAAACTTGAATGATTGGGAAGTTGCTCAAGTGGCCGAATTAATGTAGGTGTTGAAGAACTTCAAAGGGAACACTTTGGTGGAAGATAAGAGATTATGGTAAGAAGACCCTGGGGGTTTTTTTTGGTGTCTTCTTTCTATAAAGTGCTGAATTAGGGGACATTAGCTCCATGTCCAGCGGATTTCTTATGGAAATTCAAAGTGCCATCTAAAGTGTCTATCCTCATGTGGGTGCTCTTCCATGCTACACCCCCAACCCAAGACTTGTTACGATCTAGAGGGATGCAGCTTGTGAATCGGTGTAGCCTATGCTTCATGAAAGAGGAGTCGTGCGATCAGCTCTTCTTACATTGTAAGTTTGCTTTCGAAGTTTAGAGGTGCTATTTGAGAAGATATCACATGAGTTGGTTGCATCCGGGGTCAGTTAAGGACCTAATTTGGGAGTGGAGTCATAGTTTAGAGGGGTGTTTTTCTCTCCAAGGTTTGGAGATATGGAGATGGCTTCCATTCGCTGTGTGTTGGTGTTTGTGGCATGAGAGAAACATGCGCATCTTTGAAGATCAATATGGTTTAGTTGAAGACCTCTCTAAGAAGATTGACTCCATTCTATTT
>JAOXJP010226716.1:0-11435 GCA_025762735.1 Platanus orientalis | reverse complement strand
GAGTGTATAGACCCCACCCCCCTTTGTGTCTCGGCTCATGGTGGCTCACTTTTTCCTCAGCACTGAGGATATGAGTCCTACAACTATATGGCTCAACCTGAACTCAACCCATTTATTAATCGTATCAAAGTGGATTAACCCGAAACAAACACATTGACAGGCAACCCTAACCCGCTTATTTCATGTTGGGTTCATGGTTTATGTGGTAATTCATGTTGATGGGTCAAATTTGTGTCATGTCAAGTTAAGGGCATACTAATATATGGTTTAGCCGAAACCTGACCCATATATTAATTGTGTCAAAGCAAGTCAACCCGCTTTGACCCAAAACACATTTATAGTCAACCCTAACCTGCTTATTTCGTGTTGGGTCCATGGGTTGTATCAAACATTGCCACCCCTACTAAAAAATATTGGGAACGGTTTTGAAACTACTCAGATTTCAAATCTAACTGTTTGGGCATCTTTAAACCAAAATAAAAGTGGGACCCACAAGTGTTTTCAGGTTGGTCTATATGGGTTTGTGTTCTACTCATTGAGGAGAACAACGTCATATAGTTGGTTGCATAATGAGTAAATGAGAATTGTCTCCAAAAGTGTCTAGTTGAACACTGGTAAAAATGTGTGAATTTTGAATAGTCTCACATGGGTTAACCCAAAAAATTGTGTTCAAATACAGTTATGTTGAACAAAAGTTTGTGCCACAAGGGGCACCATTCTTTTATGGATAGGGGAGGACCTAGCCAACATGGGCCAGGCCCATATAAACACACATGTGCACCGAACCAAATTGGGTTGGGTCAATAAGAAAAATAAAGAAACAATTTTTTATTACTTTTTTCTTTCTCTTAGATTCAAATAGTTGGGATAAGGTTGTTTGTTGTTGTTGTTGTTGTTGTTGTCTTTCTCTTAGATTCAGTTATACCCGTGGGGGCGGTGTGTCTATTCGCATGGTTTAACAGTTTTACCCTTTATGAATGAACCAAACCAAGCCGGATCGGGTTGAATAAATAATTTTTTATTACTTTTTTATTTCTCCTAGATTCAGTTATACCTGTGGAGGCATGTCTATTCCCACGGTTTTACAATTTTACCTTTCATGACCGAACCGGGCTAGGTCGGGTCGGATTGGGTTAGGTAAATAAAAATAAATACATAAATAATTTATTATTATTTCTTTCTTTCTTCCAGATTCAATTATACCTATTAGGGCATGTCTCTTCATGTAGTTTTATAGTTTTACCACTTGTGAATGTTTGGACCGAATAGTCACAAATGTGGCTATTAAATCACCTCTTTTAACAAATGTCTCTTTTGTACGGACATGTTTATAACTATTAAAATGCACATCTTGCACCCGTGTCTGTTTCGTACAGACATGAACATGACTACTAAATTTCAACTTTCTGGTTTTGTGTTTGTTTGAACACCAATAGGTGTGGCTCTATACTTGTTTTTTACAAACATGAATAGTCTATAATAAGTCGTCCCTCCTTCATTTTAAGCATTCCATAAGTCTAAAATTCTTAGTGTCTGATTTTAGGCATTATAGAGGGTGTCCGAAATTAGGCATATAGAGAGCATTCTAACATGATGTAAGAAAGAGAATACAACATAAGTTTGATTCGATAGACGCACAAATTGCAATACTTCTTCCATGTGTAGTAGATCATTGTATCTTTGGAGGCAGACGTCTGAGATGATCATAATCACCAATGCGACGGGTGAAATTTGTCTTAAGGACATAGTGTCAAACACTAGCCTTGATCAATTTCTGGTTTGATATTTGTCGTTTCATCCCAACAAGTAAATCATTTATTTCATTTATTTTAAGTATTTTATTTATATGAAATAAATACTTGTCATTTACAAAATAGTGCATATCATCTTTATACATTGAATATACTAACAACAAAACAAAGAAAAGAAAAGAAAAAAAGATATACAAATAGGATGAGGATGATATTTTAGGGTTTTAAATTTATTGTTTTTCAATCCCTGTTATACCTCCCACTATTTGTGCTTACATGTATTCACCAGCTTTGACCTAAAAGTTGGTTTTCTCATGTTTATCTTATGATTCTTTTCTTTTCTTTTCTTGTGGGATTTTGTTTTCTTTTCTATACAATTCAAGGCAACCAGGCTGGGCCTAAGCGAAACGGTGGAGGGAAGGCAGTGGGCAAAGAAAGCTATTAGGTAGCATTTATCATGTTTACTTTATTTAAAACATGTAAAAAGTTGGCAGAAGTCATTTTTAGAATTAAGGGAGTTACTTTTATAGAAGTTAAGTTTTGACTTTCATATAAAGTTGTTTCACTGATGTGTATGCAAATGGCACAGGAACATGTATGAAGGTACGAACCCTTCCATCTATTGGGTTTCTTATGCTCTGGGCTGGTTAGTTGCTACTGTATCTTTTGATGTTGGGTGTTCATAAAAAATTATTCACTTACCAAAAAATGTATGAATGTTCTTAAGCCAAAAATCTATGTATCATATTTTGGAGCTTTGTTAAATATTTATAATCGGTCCAATTAATTTGAAAAAATTGCATAGTTTTGATGGTACAATCTGGCGAGGCTTTTCTACGCTCAGCGTAGAAAACGCCTAGGTCAAGGGGCGTCCACATCAGTGTCAGAAGTGACGCTGATATTTCCACTCATTTGACCATCTACAGAGATTAGAGGAGGTTAGGGGTCGGCGTATAAAATCCAAGCCGGGTACTATCAAGCTGATTTTGGATTAGTTAAATTTTTGCAGTAAGGCTTATCTAATGGTAGTTCTCAATATTCATTAAACAAGGCACATGTCCAAAAAAAATGCCTCACCATTTTATATGTCCTTTATCAAAAAATAAAAGTGTGTTTGGCAGTCGCATATAATGTAATCATTTCATTTTTAATTCTCAATGCATTTGTAGCCATAGAGGGTGGATTGTATCCGCTCCTCTCCGCACCTTGTCAGGGGGGAGAGTGGATTGTATCTGCTCCTCTTATTGTCTGCTCCTCTCTGCACCCTGTCAGGGGGAGGGCACGTCAGCACCAACAAGTGATTTTCACTTTTTGGGAGGGTGCATTTCACTTGTCGGCGCTGATGTGCCCTCCCCTTGACAGGGTGCAGAGAGGAGCAAACAATAAGAGGAGCGGATACAATCCACCCTTGCTATAGGGTGATGGCTTAAAATGAACTCAATCAAATTTAAACTGATTTGTTAGCTAAAATTAGAAATGATGTCATCTTAGGTTTTTTTATAAAATGAAATGTTTTATCTTATCATTCATATTTTGGTGATAAATGAAAATCAATCAATTAACAAATCTAAATGAGTTCATTTTCAACTATCACATTATGGCTCCAAATGGCTCGGGATTTTGAAATGAAATGATTTCATTAGTGGTGGCTGCCAAACATGGCCTAAATAAATCTATCATGTATGTCTTGCACACAAGACCTGAGATTTTGCCATTATTGAGAGAAAATCACTAGGCACTTGATTTGAAAAACTAAGTACATTCACACGATATGAAAATGTTTGTCAACAGACTAGAGCCCACATGTGTTATCATATCACCAAAGTCATAATAATGCTTTTTCTCACCCTTTGAAGAGGGAACTAGGAAAGCAACAAACAAGCTTGGTAAGGTGATTTCTTTTAAACATTATCTCTATTCATTTATTAGTATCAAGGTGGAGATTGAAAAGGATATTGTTGATAATTTTAGAGTTATATAAATAAAGAGGTGTTTCAAGAGTGTTAAGTGATATATGAATGCCATTAAAATTGAAGGAAAATGTTTTAAGATAAATTTAAGACCAGCTATTTTTGTTTTTATTGAGCAAAATGTTGGGCAACCAGGAAATTGATACAAGTATACAATATGTGTAACTGATATAAGGATATTGAGATGGACAAATCACAAGACCATAGAGGATAGAGTAAAAAACCGAGTCCATTCCCATGAGCTTAGAGGTATCGCTAGTAGCAGTAGATGATATGATGAGGAAAAGTCCACATGGTTAGTCAATTGTGACAAAGGCTAATGATTGTACTAGTGAGAATGAGTAAAATGGTGCAAGTTGAAGGCGTAAAAAGGACAATAGGAATGCCAAATTGACCTAGGTTAAAATTGTGATGAAAGACATGAATGGTTGTGATTTAGTGGCAGATATGGTCCTATATCCACTAGATGAATAAAATAAGATCCATGTAGCCAATTCCAAGTTGGGGTAAGGCTTTGTTTAGTTGAATTAAATAAAATCCTAGCCATTCACGCAACATAGCTTAGGCTTGTATATACTCTTATATCCACTAGTTCAGAGCATCATTGAAAATCTTTATAAACCTAGTTATGAAATCAATAGATTTAAAAAGCTCTTCATGAGAGACAATTTTTGATTAGTTGCTTAAAGAGTTTATTCTATCAAGTACAATGTTGTATCTATTGGATTGGGATCTTGGAGATTCAAAATATTGAATCTATTTGAATTAACCCATTGGTTTTAAATAATTAAAAGGTTGACATTTTACATTAGCTATAAAGTTTTTCGCACTTACAATTTTATTTCTATAAATATTTTGGAGGGAATTGAAAGTTTTACTTTAATCAAACCAAACCACTTCGCTCTTTTTGTTTGTGTAATGTTTAATCTCACCTTGGAAATGAAAAAGAAATTCTTCCATTATATAAGTAAAGACAAGAACCTTATAGGTAGGAACTCATGGGTGTAAAAGTGTTTATTTATTTATTTATTTTTTTATATTTAGAGTTTTCTTATTGGTAAGAGTTTCGTTTGTATTAAACTACTTTTTTTTTCCAATGGATAAAGACAATAAACCTGTTAAAAGAGGCAGATTGAGAACAACTGCCCATTGAGAAATGAACGTTGGGAACAAATATCCGTTGAAGATGTCTATTGGATAAAACCCATTGGAGGTACCCGTTAGATGAAGCCTGTTGATTGGATAAAATAACCATTTGTAATCTATAAAATAAAGCTCTCTTTTTCATTGAATAAAAAAATATAACTATATAAGTGTTAATGATCAAGAACTCTCTCTATAACCTTCTTCTCTTTATAGTTATAAATTTTGGTTTACTTTAATTTTGATTTATTTTGGATTGTATTGTATTGTCATTTGTGTTGATCTTGTCATATTGTATGAAAAGAGATTGTCATTGAATCCTAGGGAGCTCATTAGAATTCTGTCACATTGAAATTAAGAGACGTGAATACCAGCAAGGACAATGTATAGTGACACACCTCGACATAAACTCATAAGATGTTCCTAACTATTCTTCTTATTGTTTATTGATTTTTTTCTACATAAAAGTTTTATTATTTGATTATCAATTTGATTATAGTTCATTCAAATATCATATTGATTGATTATTTATATCAAATGTAGCACACTTTCATTGTTCTCTCTAATGAGGTTTAAGAAGTATAATATAATGTTTCTAAAATAGTTATTATTTTTTTTTAAAATGATGTAAAACTTGCACAAAATATTTATTGATTGCCATATTTATAAACCAAATTTATATTTGTTGCTAATTCTTTGTACTCAAATTATATAATATTAACATTGTTTAACAACCCAAACCAAGGCAGCTGAGATGAGTTCTCACTTTCTTCCATCTTTAGTCAATCAATTTTAGCTTTTTTCAATATAGCACATATTTGACCAACTAATGACATCACTAACAGTTGAGGGTCACTTACTAAACAAATATATAGCTCCATGTTTATGTTGCTTAATTTCATAAAAATGGTTCATTTTTACATTTTTGTTGTCACGTTTGAACACTTCTATTGTCAAAAAGGGAATGGTTTGAGTACTTCATCTGTAAAATGTGCAAGACTTCCTCATTGTCAATATAAGACAAGTTAGTGTTTGAACACCTTTATACTCAAGAAATGTATATATTGAACACTTTTATCTACAAAAAAATTCACCTCATTAAAAGCAAGTTCCCACTTAAACAAAAGTGCACAATGAACACCCAAGTAAGTGCACAATTTGCACTCTTTCTTATTTTTATCTTTGTAGTTAACACAACTTTTAAATGAGACAATTTTCAAAGTAAGCAAATTCTAAAGCTTAATATCTCTAAATTTCTAATGTTTAATTTATAGAAATAAAAAATGAAATTTTTTTATAAGTTAGGCAGTTATTTTTTTATAGATTTTATTTCATTTACTTTGAAGTTAAAGTACACTTATATCCTTGAGTTAACCACAGTTATATATAAAGCAATGTGAATCTATCCAACCTAACTTCCATGAATTAATCTAACTACTGATGAATTAACTTAACTTCACTAAGGTAGACTTGACTTGCTAAGCAATGATCAACTTATTTTTTAAAAAGACAAAAGATACTCACTTATAAAACCATACATGTTTCCCATTGTTTAACCTTTATTCTCAAACCATCACAAGTCAGATCAGAGAAAATCAAAGCTCAACACAGATGCTAACATGTGCAAACAACTGGAGATAGCAAAAGGTTAACCAAAATTGATGGTCTTCAGTGGTATTCATCGGCTATGACACCTGTTTTATAGGGAGTGACACATATCGGAGGAATTTGAATGGAAGTTTTTTGTTATTTTATTGTTTTTGTGGGTGGGGTAAAATTTCAAATGGAAGTTGGTATTTTATTTTTTCATGCATATAATTTGACATGGAGGCATGAAAGACCCATCTCTAAATCAAATCATAAGACACCAAACTCAACTTTACTGATTTGATTGACATGATCAATTTTTACCAAAAACAAACAGCTTTACAAATATAATTTTTTTGGTACTTATTTAAATCAAACCATTTTTTTTTCTAGAGTACTTTTGAATGCGGCTTGGATTTTATACGCCGACCCCTATCCTCCTCTAATCTCTGCTGAGGGTCAAGCGAGTGGAAACATCAGCGTCAAAAGTGATTTTCACTTTTTTGAGGCATGTGTAAATCACTTCTGATGCTGATGTGGCCACCCCTTGACCTCAGCATTTTCTATGCTCGGCATAGAAAAGCCTCACCATTTTGAATGAGTGAGTCTACATTAAATATTTTATCCATATTAGTGAGGATATGCATCATGTGTATATCTATAGTGCATACCCAGACATTGCTCACACTCATTTAGTCACAGAACTGGTGTGACCAATGATGTGTACAATAAATTGAATGTGACATGCATGTTTTTGATTTAGGTGCTTCTTTTTAAGCACATACTTTTTTAGTCGGACAAATTTTTTAATAATTGTAACATTGTGCACACCAATGTCAATCTTTGATGTGGTCACACATTGGTCTACCAATATTGGTCACAAAAAATTTGCTCCCATATAATATACACATAGAATACCCTTAATAAGCTAAGCTTTTAATGAGCTGAGCCCTAGTGTAACTTGGTTCAAGCTCACTTAGCTAAATGAACTCACTTAGAGGCTTAGACTCAGCTCATGACAAGCTGAGTCTGAGTGAAGCTAGTTTGGCTCATTGACAGCGCTATGCTTGATTGTCCTATGCCTAGATGTGCTTGGCATGTGCTATTACTATTTATGTTTAATACCTAGAACATGTTTACCAACAGCGCAAAGCACAAGTCCTAACACAAAAACAATAAGAATGCACTTGGATGGATTAGAAAAGAGGATTTGGAGTGATGAAGAAAGGAGGTGAAAACAGGGGAGTTTAGAGGGAGACTTACTCACAGTTAGGTGCGCATGGGCCGGTCTGGATTAGGCCTTAACAGCCCCGATATGGGGCCTGTTGTTTGATATTATGGGTTTAGATGGGGCTGGGCTGGGGGCTCAAAAAAATCTCAAGTTTTAAGCCTCAAGCATGGCTGAAAGTAACTCTACAGGCCTCAGGCTGGCCCAAGGTCCCTTAGTACATTATATAATACCAAAACTTAGTTATAAAATAAACCTATAAAGACACATCTATTGGGCATTAGGTCTCAGGCCTTGGGCCAAACCAAGGTCAGTCCAAGCATGACCTTAAGCTCAGGTTATTACAGGACCTAGGCTTGAGTCGGGCCTGTTTGAGACAAATATCAAGCCTAAAGCACAACCTTACTCTTAGTCATAGAAAATGTTGGATCCTGTCTTGTTCTTGTATGTCAAAAATCACCTGGAAGAACTACCAAGTTGATTAAACTCATTCACATAATAAGGATGAATTTTAGGGTCTTTAGGTTGGAGTTGTGTCATCTAGCATCACGTCCTTAGTTTGCCTATATACCCCGTTATTGGGGAATCAAGTCAAATGTAGTTTTACTAGACTGATCCAAGACAGGTGTCATTATCATGTTTCTTGAGGATAGTTGAGGCCACCCACTTTATGTGCAAGGAACCGTGTGTCAAGTTAATCTTGGGATACAACCAAGCTTGGACTAAGTCTTGTCTCTCAACTAGGTGCATTCCCGGGAAAGACCACGATACCTCCCATACAAGTGATAAACAAGTGACAAAACTTATTCAAATATTTTAAAAATTCCATCAGAGTTTCCCATTAGGAAGGTGAACATGATACGTCAAAACTGAGTCATAAAGACAATGTTAACACCTCTATCTCAGTGTCTGTTCTCAAAGGAATCATTGATCACATGGATGATTTTAGCTTAGAGATTCAATTATTTCCCTTCTAAGAGGGTGGCAAATCCAAGTGCCTAACAAACTCAAGGTCCAAAGACAAAAAAGAGAAAGAGAGACATGTTGTAGTGAGCACTATGCCCTTCTAAGCCTACTTGCATTTTTTGTTTTCTCTTTCCTTTTTTTCTTCTTTCTCCAGCATAATAAAAGAGGGAGATAGAGAGAGATTTGACCATCCTTCAGGCGGACTTCCATGACCTCTGGCTTGTTTCTTTTTCTTCTTCTCTTCTCATTTCTCCTTTTTCTAGTTCTTCTTTATTGTTCCCCTATTTTGCTTGGTATTCTCACTTCTTGATGGGTTTTAACCCATCTTTTGGCCTTTTATATTGACCCTTAACCAGCGTTCCACATGTCCAGAATTTTGCTAGACACCAATTAGGTCATTGATCACGATTGGGCCTGTACGCATTAACTTGCGCAACAAGCTTCATACCAGATCTTCTTGGCCTATCGTGATCAAGCCCAACCCGACTACGAGCTACTCTTATTGTAGGCTAAGTTCAATAGTGGTGCTGGGCCTTAATGGGCTTTGGTCACGATGCAAGCACAATCGCAATACCCCTTGATAGTGGTACATCATAATAGCAGTTTGGTTTACTTATGATACACTTTACTTGCAATTCACATCAAGTACGGTTTAGTTCGAAGTGCAAAGTACACCTTAAGCACCTTTATGTCCAAGCCTTTTCCCATGCCCATGTACGCCTACACCATAGCAACCCAAGAGATGGAGTGCTGGCTCAAAATACACAAGGTAGGGAGATGTGGTTTCTTAGGCTGTGTTTAGTAAGATTCCCAAAGAGTGATTCTTACATTCTCAGCTCACTCCAAAAGATGGGAAAAAGTCATTTGGTAAGTTCAGATTTTCTCCCCTATTCCACTCTCAAAGTTAATTTGGTAGTGAAATTTTAGGAACTAGAAAAAGTAGTTTTGCTGGTTTCAGTTCTTGATTCTCTCTCTCGTTTTTGTTGCTAATTCTACTACATCTTCATTATTTTCATTATGATTTCAATTTATTATTATTTTTTTGTCAAATCAAACACTTTTCTCATTCTATTCACTCCAAAATAATGCATTCTTAAGGCCTCGTTTGGTTCAGATTCTAGGAGCTAATTCTTGCACAGAATTGATTTAGACTAGTGTTAGATGTTTGTTTTGGATTTTAGAAGCGATTATGCAAAATCAGAATCCAGAATCGAGTGAAAATCAGAATCGATAAAAAAATGGATTCCGCTATTCTGGTTGTTGATGGAATGAATTGCTAAAATCGATTATGCTCTTTTATTTCGCGATTAAACGAATTTGTGCATTTCTCTTTCGTTTGCAACGCAAAGAGTGGAAGTGTAGCTCCTTCTCTAGGTATGCCCTCTTTCTCTTCACTCTCATCTCTCTCCCACTCCCCTTCTCTCTCACTCAACGTTGTCTTCTTCAATCTCCCAAGATGATTCTCACAAGTTGGGGTTTTTTTTAGAGGCCAACTGCTTAGGAAGGTGAGACGACGATCGACTACCTTGTTTGTTTCAGCGGTGGTTCCAAATAATGGGACACTGAATCCCATTTGGGCATTGTAGATGGTGTTTGACAAGAAGTTCACTTCTTGTAGATTCATTTGAAATCAGAACAGAGAACCCAAGAGAGAGAAGACCGACTACCATTTAAAACCCAGATGAAACAATAAAAAAGTGAATTGAAGCACCACTAAAACGCTCTATATGGTATTCTGCACATGTTGTAGAATTTAAAGTAACAAAATAATTCTCTGAAGGGTTTTTGCTCGTGTTTGATTATGGAGAATGAACATATACAGTTCAAATATTTGAATTTCTTTCCTTCTTTATTGTCTTTTATAATCCCCCCTTTTTGTTCATTTACCCGAATATCCCAGTGCATATTATCTAATTTCCATCCTTTAATGCTTCGCTACTTGTTTGTTTTGTTAAAAAACTTGGGTGAGCGACTAGGATCATGTTACCCTTCCTACCTTCATCAATTTATTTATTGCTATGATTTTTCTTAATTTATTTTTCTATTCCATTGAACAGTTTGGAGCATGTCTAAATTATCTCTTTTTGCTCATTTTTTTTTCTGTAATAATTTTGCCAATGTTTGGTCCATTAAGCATTTTCAAAACAATGCTGGCATTAAATAATTTAGGTATGTGTGCTTGAGTTCATCACATGTAGATAAATTATTTTATTGTAATTTGTTTGAGAAGTTGCAACATCTTGGATGGGATTCATTATTTAATGGCTGAAAAATCTCAAATTTATATGGTCCTATATGCTGAATGCCTTATAGAATTTGTTGCCTTCTTTTATAAGTTTTTCTTTTGGTAGAAAATTATATACAATCATTTCCTTGCCCCCAGCAAACAATAATCTTGTTCTATTCTTGCCTTTTTATGATTATTGAATATAGATACTCCACTAGGATAGCTGGATTGCATGCATAAGATGGATAAAGTTTTGTGATTGGGATTAATTGATGCCTTTTTTTTCATTGGATTTAGATATTTCCAGTTGTAGTTCTTCAAGATAAATTATTCATGTGTTTGAAGTCTTTCTTTGCTTACTTTGCTTACTTTTGCATTTTTTTCTTCTTCTTTTGATCTATTCTATTAAGGAAGCCTAGTACATAACAAATGTGGAGCCAGGTTGAGGGCTTTAAAGTTTTGTTTAACTGCCTTTATGGTGATTTACATTTGCCAACCAACTTTGGGGTTTAAGAGTTCTGTTTGATTTCCTTTTATGTATATAATACCTCCTTGTAGAATTA